>JBAGKK010057970.1:0-28035 GCA_037177015.1 Euceroptres primus
TATATATATATTATTTGATCAAAACAACTAATCAACATCATTCAAAACAACTTTCTCGAAAAATCAAAACTATAAACAACATTTCGGAAAAAATAGTTTTCGAAAATTGCTAAAAATAATACTATAAAGTACATTATTTGAATAAAACAACTAACCAACATCATTCAAAACAATTTTCTCGAATAATTTAAACTCAAATTTGAAATCATATTTACACTACAAACAAATTTTAAATTATATTTGAGCTACAAATGTCATTTCGGAAAAATCTAATTTTGAAAAATTGCTAAAAATAATACTGTGAAGTACATGGACATATTAATTAAGGTTGACCTAAATGGTGACCCATGAACTATCTCCTGAGTCGGCAGTAGGAAAAACAACTTGCAAAAAAACAGAAGTACAGGAGACGAAATTATGTAACACGTGCAGTGAACATTGTATGTGTGTGTGTGTGTGCATGTGTGTGAATGTGAGTCCATTTCATGGTTCACATTTTTTCAAGGTTCTAAACTCTAAACCTTGAATCTTTTCTTTAATTAAATTATTGTATTCCAATTTTACTATTATTCTATTATTAAATTTATTATTACTATTATTCTATTAATAAATTTATTATTACCATTATTCAATTATGAAATTCAGTTAAATTTATTATTACTATTATTCTGCTATTAAATTTTATATTACACACAAAGATAATTATGTACTTCTGACTCAGATAATTTATCCCAATTTCGTAATTTTCACCTACGTCTGGTTTCAATAATAATTCTGAATGTTCGAATCTTATAATAAATCAGAAAAATAAAACATGTGCTAGAATTTGGAAATCGTCCAAGCGAGTCTCGAATTCAAATACAATAATATTTTAGCAAACATTGTATCACTGAACTAGTTTATCATTTTATTGTCATAGCTCTGCCGTTCTACAGATAAACGCAGTAACTAAAAAATCAGCAAACGGAGAAAATCGACGAAAATGTTTGAATATTATTTTCTCTATTCCGTTTAATTTAATAGATATTTGAATTATTTTTCGACTGTTATTGGGTAATTTCGATGCGATCTACCTATTTATGAAAAAATAATTAACAAACATTGTTAGTTAATATGTAAAACTGCAGATACTGCCGAAATTTCAACGCGTTTCTACGGATAAAGGCAGTAACTTAAGTTGCTCCCTGCTACGAAAAAACGGAGGCCAGCTCGCGGCCTCTCTTTCCCGAAGAAGACAGTATCTTGAAGATTTTAGTATTAATACGCTTGCGCTACCAGCCTATTTATTAAGTAATTATTGATTATTAATTTATTTATTTTTAACATTTTATGAGATTAAATGAATGTGAGGGATCGATATATATTTAAAATAAATGGCGCAAATGATAAATAATAAATATATTTGCAAATAATATTAAAGATACTGTCTTTATGCATAGAAAAGCCCCTTTAATTTTCGGTCTGATTTCCGGAAGAGAGTAGGCATTTTACGAGCTGCCTTTCTCCATAGAACTCGATGCTGGGGCGACTTCTACGGATAAAGGCAGTAAGTCTAAGATGCTGCCTTTATCTGTAGAAGTCGGCCTCGAATTCAGGGGCTTGTTTCCCAGACCGTGTATTTACTGCCGATTTTTCAGAGATACTGCCTTTATCCATGGAAATAATTTTCAAAACCTGTAGTTACTGTCTTTTAAGCTGATGATGTGATATCAGTGATATAAAAATCTCATTTTTCGATTTTTTGCAGTTACTGCCTTTATCCATAGAACGGCAGAAGCTATTCATTCTCTGTTCAAACATTAAAATTCAAACTGCTCGAAATTCCATTTATCCGAACCGTCTTTATTACTCGTAATATACAAACCTGTTTCAGAGGTACGTGCTTACCTCTAAAAGCGAAATTTCAAGCGAACTCTCTACATCAATTTCAAAGGGAGTATATTAGACTTGATTTCTACAATGGTACATGTATATGCATTTCCACTGAAGCCTGAAATTCGATATACTTCAACTAACAAAACACACAGAGAATTGATAACTAGAATCTAATCACACGAAGGAAGCTTATTTCCAGTATAAAGGGTAAATTCATATTCGAAATAATAATATCTTTACAAAATTCGACTTCTTTTAATAGAGATATTATTCTCAATATCAAACTAAAGTGGAAATATATCAAAGTGCAGTATTGCCTTTTGTAGTATCATCAAGAATTCAATAGATCGACTCACAAAAATCGTCATTCAGCATTCAAGAATAAAGAATGCTTCGGAAAATTCAAAAGCATTCAGACTAGTTTCAAAGGAACTCAAAGGACCGAAATGTATGAATGCATTGCATTCAACTTCTTTTGCATGCTTTTTATCCTTTGAAATTGACTGCATTCTTCCAAGATAACAAACCTACTTTGAATCTGATTTAAAAACAAGGACAAGATTATTTTTGCATTTTGAATAACAATAGGAAACACAGTTTAGAATTTTTTAATTTTCCAATTTTCCTGAATTTTTTATCCCTTTAATGACCGAAGATTCAACGTGGGTAAAATCCATAAAACAAAATCTTATAAGCATGTCCAGACGTGAGAAAATAATTGACTAGTTCTCTAAGTTTCAGAGAAAACAGCAAGAAAAAAAAATTAAAAAATTTATCATGGCACATGTCAGTACACTTTTTATTCCTCTTGAATTTACGGACTGCTGATTGAGAATCTGCTAGTTTATAACTTCTGATACTCGAGTGAGAAACTGTTTGATTTTTTTATCAAAATATCTCCTATTCTATATACTGAAAAAATTATTTTCATTCTTAGTAAATTGAAAGTAAATTGCATTTGAGAGTTAAAAAATAATTCCCTCGAAGATTTTAGTCTCAAATTTTCCGTTTTTGTTTCAGCCGACAGACCTGACGAGAAATTGATACGAAAAACGACAATGGTTCGTATGGGAATCCGGGTGATTCAAGGACCGAATTCACCGCCATCATCCAACACTGTTTTTAACGTGCCTTCCACTACAAGGCATTCATTGCTTAGCAGAATGCAAGGCTGCGATTCTCAAAAGATAAAGGTCTCATACAACGAGATAACGTATCCAGAAATTGCTGAGGCAGAAGGTATGCAAAAATGGTTATTTTATCATAAATATGGTACTTCAAAATCCTCCTCCTTAAAATATTCTTCCTCTTAAAAAAAAGAAACGAGAGCTGAATTAAATAGATGGCCAGATAAACTGAAAGTAAATATAACAAAAACTTGATAAAAATAAAAAGATGATTCAAATTTTAAATTCAAGATTTCAAACTAAAATTCAGAATGTATTTTCCACTCGTAACATTCAGAACTCCTTGAAAAAAGAAGTATAATCGAATGAGATGACTAAAACTCTGAACAAGGTTATGCTTAAGGGGACTAAAGTTTCTGCAAACTTAGTATTTTGGAGACTCGAACATTCACATAACTTTCAAGATTTTTTCCAGGCAAGCTAAACTTATTTGAAATTCAGAAATTTTAAGGCAGAATATTAAACATTAAATTATCAAACGAGTGCCTGACAATTTTAATTTTTGTTGGAAGAAATAAATGGAGCATTATTAAGAGTTATGTATCACTGAAGAAATAAATGATCTTTTAGAATCACAAATGCCACATGCAGTCATGGAAAAGCAATTTCTACTGAGCGATGGTCGCGTGCGCTTAGAAGCAAGCTTGGATCGTGCAATTTACTCCCACGGAGATCCAATCACAGTTCGTGTCAACGTCACCAACAATAGTAACAAGACCGTCAAAAGGATCGAGGTAATTTTAATCACCTACTTTGAATCTTCCTGAGGTTACTTCTCATCAATTTTCCTTTCATTTTGGTTACGAAAACTGTTTTCAGATTCAGAACATTATTTTTCAGAATTACGTCATGGGGGAAATCTATTAAAGGTTTAAAAAAAAAACAGAAAAAAATCAGGACTTCAATTCGAAGTATGAAAGTACTTTCAGTATGAAGTGTGAAGTACCTTTCAGTTTTTAAAACGAAATTAAAATACAAAAAGTCCAAACCTATTTCTACTTTACAACTTCATCCGAATATATAAAAAAATAAAAGTCAACAGGTGATGAAGTCAATGATGAAAAATAATAAAGAAAAAGAACCTGACGTCAAGAATTTTTGGGAAAGGAGTGGTAGCAATAAGGCTTGTTTTTGGCTCCAGAATCAGAAAATTTTTTTACGAGAATAAAAACTCATAAGTGTCTGATTGTTTCCCCATATTCGTCTACTTAAAAGACACTTTTTGACGCAAGCACCATTTAAATTAAATGATTTTTCGAGAAGATAAAAAATCTCTTCATTTTACAGTAGAAATTTTTTATCTTCTCGAAAAGTCGTTTAATTTAAATTGTTTTTGTGTGAAAAAATGTCTTTTAAGTAGACGAATATGGAGAAAAAAAATCAGAAACTTTCAAGGTTTCATTTTCGTAATTTTTTTTTCTGATTCTGAGGCCAAAAAAATTCTTATTGCAACCCCTCCTTTTCTCAAAATTAATCGAGATAGGTGGTCCCAAGTGTCTAATAATTTCTATCCAAGAACCTAAATCTAGAATGAGCTCGAATAAAAAACTATAATAAATTATTATCCTCAAAAGAATAATGCTGTATTTTGTAGTCTGAAAAAATTCACATCTTTAAAGAGGTTTATTCCAACATTAGAATTTTTTCTAATCCAAAAAGTGAAGCATGATTTATTAAAATTGAATAAGTCTTTGAAATCAGAGTTTTTTCGTTGGACATTATTTTCTGATGTGATAAAAGTATTTAAAATTTTTAAAATTTCAATAGAATCGCTTTTTTCAATGTTCTAAAGTTTTATTTTTTTTAAATTATTATTTTTCAGTGTCAGAAATACGCACACGATTTTTAAAAAATCATAATCTTTAAAAAATTGGCGAGTTCAATGATATTCAAAAACTTAAAGTGTTCACACACCATCAAAGAATAATATTGCATAAAAAAATTGAATGATCGTAATTATCAATAATCTTTTGCACAAAAGCGCTCCAAAAACCTTTGTAGATTCTATTGTTATAATTCCCTAACATTTTTCAAATTTAAATTTCGTATAAGTCTTTTTACTCTATTTTTACGCTAAATAATAATCAGTGTATAATTAAAAATATATATTTTAAAAAAAATTTTCTTTTAAATCAAAATTTTTAAAAAAGCGCTTCGATGATTTTTTAAATAAATTCTACAAAGAAAGATCGAATGATTTGACTTTTAGGTTGAAGCTCAACGTACCTATTTGACTGTCAAAAATCATTACCAAATTATCAAATAAATTATTTTATATGTTCTCAATTTTTTTCCTTGTAAACAAAAATTGTTTCTCTTAAAATATATAATTACTACATGTAAATTATTGTATGTCTCAAAATGTAATTACGATTATAAATTGATTCATCGCGAAGAATGAGTCTGTATAAAATAAATTTTATGAAGTTTTGACAATTTGAAATATTTGTTTATCAAATTTATAACTGCAGTTATTAACATGTTCAAAAAACAAAAAAAACTGCATCTAGAGAGTCTATTTATTTTTCATCTTATTTGTCAGAAAAGGTTTACTGAAATATTTTTAGAAATGTATCTTAAAATTACTTCTTCACAGCAACAATAAAAAAATGTTAAAAGGAAAAAACAAGTTTAAAATTCTTGTTCATGAAAACAGGAATTTATACCTGCAGTTTTCAATTTTTGATAAAGAATAAGAATTTAGTCTTGAAAAATGTTTACAAATTAAGTTTGAAAAGTTCCTAAAAATGTATTCTTAAAATTGATTATTAAACAAAACTTTCATTAAGAACATACCGGTTTTTCTTGACCTACTTTGGATGCCCTGTTTTCTTTGAATTCCTGGTTACAAGACACTCTATGATAATGAAATATAGAACGATATAAAGCATTTGTCGTAAAAAGCGACAATTTGGCCACAGGCATGTTCAAAATTTCAAGACCACTCCAAACACCGGCCAATTTTCCTTGTGCTTTTGAAGGTCCTTCATACAATATTCATGACTTAGGGACCTCCTCGTAATTTGCTTTTCTCAAAGATACGAATTTGAACTACGTAAGGGGAGGAGACTCGTAAAATTTATGTCGATTCTAGCGGATACATTCTCAAATAAAACTTTCCCGACTATATACAATCGATGAAAAACGTTGTTATCCATGAAGTGATTACTGTAGACAGACGATATCAGGATTGTATATTGTATCAGTCACCATCTTATGATCCATTTGATTGTCACTTGAAACTTTTCAATATTTCAATACTAGAAAAATAATATTTTACTGTTCGAATTTTAGGACCTGACACTTGATATTTTATTCCCAGCTGTAAATCTGAATCAGAATTTTCACAATTATTTTACTTTTTCATACCTCTATAAAAACTACAGAAAATTTTTGTTTTAAGAAAATGTTTTTTTCAATGCCAATAAATCAGTCGTTAAGAATGATAAATGTTCACAAGATATCATTTATTTTCATCCCTTTTCTGAGGATATTATTATCGTTGTTCTTAATCACTCCATTTAATAAACTCGTTAAATTTCTGCTGTTGAAGAGCCAGTGGTTGAAAGCTGATAACAGCAAAAGAGGAATAATCAAAGGACAAAAGAGGATTAATTAATCAATCCTCTAAAGTTTACTCTATTAAAAAAAACTGAATCCGATTTTAACTAACCATTTTGATTAATTATTTTCTTAATGTCTCTAATATGCTATTGTTTTCTTAATCTTTAATATTTTTTAATTATTTGTTTAATGTCTCTAATGTTTGCTTAATGTTTAATTATACACTTAATTATACACTGATCTCTATCTGTTTGTTTAATCTTCAATATTTTTTTAAAAATGTTATCTGCTTTAAAATTTATTGGATACGTATCCAAATAAAAAATACATTCTTTCAGAATGCATAGCTGATCCTATTCGTGAAATATTCATTCGACAAGCAGCAAAAAAATACCTTCAGAAAAAAGGGGAAAGTGTAGTTTTTGTAATATGTGACACGACAATTGTGAAAAGTTCGAAGCAGAAAAATGTCACAGGAAAAAAGAAAGAATATGTATAGAAGTCAGGATACCTTTGCATTTCATGTGATTCATATCACGTTTCAAAAGCGAATCCTGAATCTTCTTTGCATTTTTCAAAATTTAATAAAAAAATTTAATAGATTTCCTAAATTCCCTATCTTCAAAAATTAATCTTCCTTTACAGAAAAAGGTTATGAAACCCAGCTTGAATTCATAAATGAATTAAAATCTGAATTACCTAAGCTTATTACGAATCAGATTGGTAGAAATTGCAAAATATTTACTAACAAATCTCATTCAAGTTGAAGCTTACTAAGAGAATTTCTCTGAGGACAAATTCTAGTTTACCATCATCAAAGGAATGTTAACATGTTTCGTTAGAAATTCAGCTTAAATACATCTAGCTCTCGTTAGCTTTTCCCTTTTCATTAAAGTTTTCCTACCAAGAAATACCTACCTGCAATAAATGAAGACGATCTATCAACAACTTTATGAGAATTTCCACCTTTTCTCTCTGAGGAAAATATGTCTCAAGTGTTCACAAGGACATGATGCTAGCAATTGTGAGACCTTTCGTCTGCTTGAGAATGATTCTTACTACTTAAAACTTTACGTTGTGCATCAAAATTCAAATTATATAAAAAATTAAACTTTAGACATATTCAAATAAGTATGAAAATTTTGTAAAACTAATTTCGAAAGTTCAGAAAATATGACTCAATATTTAAAAAAGGAAAGAAAAATGATTTCTTGGAAAAGGTTTTTAAAAGATTCTTAATTGATGGACTTTTTTTCATTTACGCCAATTCAGATAAATTTTCCCAGTTATTAATCTCTATGTAAAGCTTAAATTCTATTACAGATTCAATTATTTTGGTTGGCTCAAACTGGACTTTACAGTTGCTTCATTAGAACTCTGGTCACTCTACCCCAAGATCAATTTGATTATTGTTAGCACATATTCAAACAGAATCAATTTCTAAACAATATTAATTTTCATATCTGAATAATATCATCTATATTTTCATTTCTAATTTAATCGTAGAATATAATTTGATTTTAAACATATTAAATTAATTTAAAAGCACTAAAATGTGCAATTCTAAATTAAAAACTGTATTTGAAAATTATTTTTACATAATTTGAAATATGCTTTGGTTAAAAAATATTTTTGCACTCTAAGTGATCGATTTTACAATGATTTCAGTATTTTCCTATCCCAACTAATTGGACATCATCACAGCTAATGGCACATACAAAAAGCCAAGTTAAAAAACATTCGTACATTATAATTTGTGATATAAAAGTTAGCCAAGTGAAATAAACAACTTATTAAAATAAAAAAAGGTTATAAAATGAAAGCGGTTAATGGCCGATAAAAAATAATTTAATTTCAATACATACTATAAAAATAAAAAATTGTTACACCTGGAATTAAGGGCATGTGATACTTTATGACGTCACGAATTACCGACGGAGTGTAAAAAATATTCGACGATCTTATTTTTAAACAAATAAATATATCGTGTTGAAACTTAAGAAATTAATAGAAAACATGGTGACACATAGCTGTTATGTCTAGTTATTCAAAAGTATTGGAAAAAATTTTTTTCAAAATTCTTGAAAAATAAGACAACAGCGTCATCACGATTTCTAATATTCCCCTTCTTTATTTGTTTAAAAATAGGACTGCCGAATATTTTTTGCTCCCTGTCAGTAATTCGTGACATCATAATGTATCACATGCCCTTAATTTCTTCGTCAATCTTGCCAAATTTTTAAAATTTTTATTTTTATCTTTTGAAATTAAATTATTTTTTACCTCTTATAAACAATTATCATTATAAATGTATGTTTATATTTTAATTTCAAAAAGTTATTTATTTCATTTGGTAAGCTTTGATATCTCGAATTGTAATGAACAACATTTTTTTAAATTTGGCTAACTTTTGCTTGTGATAAAAGTTCAAAACTTCAAGAGATATTGAATATTTTGTTAGAGTTTTTTTTTATTCACTTCCACAGTTAAATATTTTCAACCAATAATCATGAAAATTGAATGGTACATTGCAACATTGTATTCTCGATTAATTTTTAAAGATTTTTCAAAAACTAAGTTTAGTATTTTTTCCAATATCCTTATTATTATTTTATTATTTTGTCAATTTGTTTTGCATTTATTTCTAAAAATAATAAATATATTGAATCTTTGGGGAACAAAATGTAAAAGGCTGAAAGGCCATACATGTGGAATAAATTATTATTATCAAAAATGATATTGAAAAACTTGTAATACAATTTTGATACAAATCGCTTCAAATTCTTCAAATTATGAAGCTACGAACCTCTAAATAAATTATTTATTAAATAAAATTAATTAAGATTAATTAAAAATGATTATTTATTAATTAAAATTAACATTAAAAATTATTATTTATTAATTAAAATTAACATTAACAATTATTATTTATTAATTAAAATTAAAATAAAAAATTATTATCAAAATAATCGTTTATAATATTGGATGTTAAAAATTATTGTTTTAATCATGATCAGTTGTCGTTAAAATCTGATTAAAATCGGTTGAGAATTACGACTATAATCCAAAGAACGTTGTATATTTCGTTTAATTTTTTTCTCTTTTAATGTTCCAGGCGTTTGTAGTTCAACACGTGGACGTTTGCATGTTTAGTAATGGAAAGTTCAAAAATATCGTAGCGTTCGTTTCATCACGAGATGGTTGCCCAGTAGATCCAGGTTTTACACTCACGAGGAGTTATACTCTGAAGCCAGAGAGAAGCTCGACGAAAAACTGGATTGCCTTGGAAGATAGTTACAACAGTAAAGCTAGTGGAAATTTAGCAGCAACCGTTGTATGCTCCGGGAAAGGACCAGACGACAGAAATGTTTTTGCTATTTATGTCTCTTACTACGTCAAGGTAATTAAATAAATCCACTGAAATGCTAAATTCGTCTCCCGCTTCCTGCTACTCAGTAGAATTCAATTTCCTCCGCGAAATCTTACTCAAAGAAAATTAAGACTTGAATTTCACTTTCTATCTAGAAGTTACAACATTCTAATCTGGAACCTTCGAAATTGAAATTCAAAAATTTTTAATCTACGACCTAGTCACAAAACATTTTCTAGCTGGGATAAACTGATTGTCTTTTTCTGTGGATTGTAGGTGAAACTGGTGATATCTCCAATAGGGGAATGGATAGGGGGAGGAATATCACTGAAGCTACCATTCACGTTGATGCACAGTGAACCCGATACAGACTTAGCAGGAAGCCCTTCGCCAATCAGAGATTCATCAAGAACTCTGGGAAAAATCGTGGAGGATTCCAAGTCCAGTGAGGACAAGTCACTTTGTCACAATAAGGAAATATATTCTCGAGGAAAGGGGGAGGCTATCACAAAGACGAAAGAAGAAAGAATGGCTGAAGCGGATTTGATAAAGCACTTCGACGAGTCGAAAAGTACCTGAGAAGAGGAAGGGGTCCTCGCAGATGAGACCCGCATTGCGATAAAGAATAACAGCGAGGAAAACGTCAAGAACTTAAAGAACTCCAACAACAAAAACTGCAAGGAAGGTTTCAGCATACAAAGAGCTTGGTGCTGCTTCAGAAGAGCTTCTTAGTGACACAATGAATGCTCCTCGTACGGAGATAGCACTTAACTTGAAGAAGGTCTGAAACGAAAACGAAAAAATAAGCACATGTAAAACTAAAACGAACAAATCAACAAGCCTGAATGTAAAAATAAACTTGTAGATAGATCCGAATACCAAGTTGATAGATGCAAAGAATCGAAAGATGTAAGAGAATAAAATTATGAACAAGTTCGAAAAATGAAAAACTATTCATTATTGCCGAGGGCAACGAAGATTTCGAGAGATTGCTTTCACATCGAATAGGATGAGCAACGAAGATTTCGAGAGATTGCTTTCACATCGAATAGGATTCTGTGATTTTATAAGAAAGTGATCAAGACAAGGATCTTAGAATTATTTTCTATTTTTTATTAAGTGTTTCCCTTGCAAAAAAAACCTTACGCGAAATTATAATTTAACTGATTGACTTCTGAAACTATTCTTTTATTAGTTTGAAACTATTCTTTGGTTAGATTGCATTTATTGTAAAATTCAATCTTGTTAGATTTTTTGTTGTGCAGTAAAGCGAAAATTATTAAAAGAGTTTTGAAAGGATGAAAGTTTAAAAATCAAGCTGATCTTACAGCTTTAATGCAGCGTCAATCTATCTACTTCAATAACAATAACCTCTTTGAATTCGATTTTTACAATTCTATCAAGTCACAATGGTTGAAAGCGCATGGAAAGAAGGTATTACGGAAAATGAAGAATCAACTCTTTAGAATCGGAAGTCGTTTCCAAGAATCGAGTCATCGAAAGAGTTTCTGATCATTTAAGATTGTGCGAAAAAAGAAGTATTAAGTTATGTGCTTAATATTTCCAGGAAATTATTTTTCTAATACATGTCTCTAATTCTGATAAAAAATCTTTTTTAAAAAAAAGTCAATAATTTTTATCCTATCATGAAGCATTATAATACATTAAATTTTATATTTGCAACGTATTTAGAAAACTGTCAATTAATACTCTAATATACTCTTTTCCTTATTAAGCTTGATTTTTATTTATTCAATTTTGATTTATCATGTCTACTTGCATGTAATAAGTAGTTCTTCTTCGCATAATTCACGTTTCCATGAAAAAGAAGCAAAACTCTATGTATTGTATCTATCAACCATCGTATTCTATTGTCCACGTAAGTGGACATGCGACTTAATTCAAGATAATATTTAAAGAGAAAAAAGTTTTGTTATACTTAATGAATAAAAAATACATTTCTTTCGACTTTCAAACCTAGAGCGAGGTTTAAAAGAAAACCTAACGAGGTTTCAAATTAAGATACCATAGAGTTTTTAATCCAGTCGAAAGAAAATAATTACCTACAACTCCAATTGAAAATTTGCAAACATATTTTAATACTTTTTCCAAATTTAAAATGCTGTGTTAATTTTCTTTTAAAATAAGATACATCAAATCAAGTGTAAATAGTTGTATCAAAATGAAATTAAAACTGCGAAAAAACGATAAAGTTTATAAGATTACAAATATGTGTTCGGACTGCCATTCTCAGAGTTTACGAAATCAGAGTCATATTTTTCTTTGACAAGCGGGTAATGTAAGTAGTCTGCAACTTATTTGTGTATTTATTGGTGTACTTCCCGTCTCATAGGACGCCATGTATAGCGTACACTTTGTAAATAGTAGTAACATGAAAAAGCAAAAATGAAATAAAATTTTGAGTCCATGAAATCAATGTTGGTTATTGGTTAAAGCAAACAGACTAAGAGAAAAAGAATTTCTCCTGGTTAATTTTTCTTGGCAAGTTAGAACGACTTTATTTTATTTTTTATTCTAATAAGAACGTATGTGAAAGAATGTTAACTTTGTGCACATAATGCAAGAATGATATTACATTAGGCAAATGTAATTATTGATTTTTATTAATGCCTAGGATACCTGAGCAATGTAATAAAATAATATAAATAAAGATGAACTTACGTGTAATGCACAATTTTATCTTTTAATAAATAGAGATGTTACTTGATTTTTGGCCTTTGGTCATGTAAGATTATATAAAAATAAAGAAGTCCTTATTATTTTTTCTCGAAAAAATTTCTATATAACCTTACACGATCAAAGGACAAAAATCAAGTAACATCTCTATTTCTTCATAAGGTCTGAAATATAACTTAAACATTTCTTTTAATATTTAACTCCAATCTTATATTTATACTTAATTTTGTATTTTACCAAAACTTACCGTGATATCCCGCTCTGCTATAACCCCGGACGATTGGTTTAGTAGTATTGCTCTTTTTATCTTGAACATTTATTAAAATGTATTTAAACACTCCATTGGAATCGATATCCACGTCAGGAACTTGGTTCAGGATTTCGGACATCGTTGAAAATAAATTTCTATGTGGCACAAACACTACAACAAAAGAAACATAAACTTCTTATCGCATATTTGCTCCAAAAAATGTTCACTGTACAGATGAAAATGATTAATTATAACTTTTCTATTGCAAAATATTAAATAAATTAAGTAAATTTAATATTTCCGGCTAAAAAACAATTCGGAAATTGGTAAAACTGTGATTTTTCATCAATTCTTAAACTCTGAAAATATCTGCTCCGAAAAATATCTTTCAAGTAAAATTAAATTTTGGGTGCCAAATGCGGGTTAAATAATATCGTACGTTATAAAATAATACTTTGTTTTTAGTAACAAAAGAAATGCATGATGAGTTTGAAACAAAATTTAGCAAAACCAAGCCGAAAAACAAAATTTTTTCGCATATTGTTTAAGCCTTTTTTTAGAAAATTCTCACTTTATCTCTGAAACTATCTCGGTTTTTGATTAAAAGCGTTAACAGTAACTCTAATTGTTGTAATTTTTAAATCATTTTTCGTCAAAAATCATTAATAATAGAAGAAAAGAAAAATCACAGAACGAATTCTATTTTTAACATAACCTACATATTTACAGGATGAGTTTTCAAGCGAGACTGCCGTAGCCTTTAATTGTCAACGATTCTCATGATTTCTTATCGTTATTCTTCGGCAACAATAATTAATAAGTAAAAACGAAACTCATAAAACTTGCCAATTTGTCAAGAAATTTTCAAACATAACCTAAATTTGCCCGGTGATTTTTAAAACCATCGAAAAATGTATTTTAGCGATGACAAACCCGATTATGAATTCTGTAATTAAACTAAACATTTCGGGTAACATTCTGACGTAAATTCAATACATACCTCTGCAGAAATTCTGTGGAATTAAAGGAAATAACACTACTGAATTCAGGCACTTCACAAAACTCATTTGCACACTCACAACTTGTTTACTTTTTAATTCTAAAACTCCCCGCAAAATGGCGGAAATTGTTAAAGTTTTTGTCGCAACGGTCGCAACCATCAGTGGTCGCAATAAAATGTTTGCGCACATTGAAAATACGTAAATAATTTCTAATAAGTACAAATTGGCATTTAAAAAGTCGTTAATAATACAAGTGAAAGTTTTACAGTTATTTAAAAACAATAAAAAAATTATATCGTGTCTATTTACTTTTTTTCCAATTGTCAATCGTGAGTGCGGCAAAATTTATAGGTTATGAACACTTGTTTTTATCGTTTTTATAAATTTAATAAGCTTTAAAAGTGATAAATAATCTTCAAAATGAGTAAATATACGACTGATGCGAGGGTGGCATGGAAAATGTTAAACGGAGTTTTCCTTATTTATAAACCTGTGAAAGTTCCATTGCTAGTAACTCGAGAAACAATTTGCAGAAATTTGTGTAAAGGTTAGTTTTTTTCAATATAACTTTTCATTCTTTTTAAACAAAGTTTTTTGATCTTTATGATCCTTATTATTTATATATATATATATATATATATATATACTCTAACACTTTAATAACTATAATTTTTCTTCTGTTTCTAGATTTAAATGCAATGAAAGTTCGACCACCAGATCCCTATGTTTTAATCGAAGGTGAAACTACTAAACAATTAAAAGTGTCAGTAAGACAAAGTTTCTCAGATAATATCCTCGTAGTTGGGCCTCGTTATATACCACAAGATTTTAGAATGAGCTGGGCAAATCACTTACATGCGCATACATCAGGCGTTGTAGTTTGTGGAATAAACGAAGGCACTAAACTAATTCACAGAATAAAACGATCTGCGCCCACGAGATTCTACAGAGTAAAAGGAATTCTGGGAAAAGCTACTGAAAACTACTTTGTAACAGGGAAAATAATTGAAAAGTCGACTTATAAATTCCTCAGAAGAACTCACATCGACAGAGTTTGTGCAGCAATGCAATCGTCTCACCAGAAAAAAATGTTTGAGTATGCATTTATATTTTACTATAGATTCGTATTTATTCTTTTTTTTGTATAATTGTCTAAAACTGTTGTTTTGAACTTCAGAGTGAGCGGAGTTAATATCCAAAGCCAGGCTGCATACGAATTGGCAGTAAAAGGTCTGATCAGACCTTTGGATAATAAAATTCCAATGATATATTCCTTAAAATGTATCGATTTTCAATTTCCAGAATTCACAATAGGTAAATTTCTCCTGCATAAGAAATTAAATAGTTCAAATTATAGAAATTATTTATGATTGTTTTTCCTTTTCTTTTAGAAATCGTTTGCATAAATGAAGACGAAATGTACTTGAAGAGCATAATTCACGAATTGGGTATGGAACTCCGGAGCACAGCGACTTGTTCTCAAATCCACTGTTTCCAATACGGAATATTTAATCTGGAACACGCTTTGCTATCGAAAAGTTGGAACATGCGAAGTATTTTAGATAATATTGAATCCAATGAAAAACTATTAAGAGAGAATAGATATTTACTACATCAAGGGGAACCGACTTTGATAGAACAAGAACCGCCTTTCATTGAAGGAGAAGATCAGCTTTTAATTGAACAAAAAGAACAAGCCTAATTTGAAAAGATTGTAAATATAACTTAATTATAATTAAAAATAGAAAGACAATTTTGAAAAAGCACGTATTTATTTACAGAATAATGTGAGAAACAGTATCTCAACATTTAAAATATATAATTTTGCAGAAATTATCTAATCCTTTGTAACTATAATACTCGTTTCACGATCTCGATTTCACGTAATTCATCACTGTAATCATTAATTGACGTCCAGCTAAGAAACATTGGTAAACTTGAGACTGTTTTCAAGATTCTGAAATCTTTAAAGCTGGATAAAAGCCTCCAAACTAAAGTTAAAGCTCGTCAAAAAAAAAAAAACATCGTGAAATTGAACAAGGCACCTGTCCTATATCACTAAACTTCTAATTAAAATTTGCAGTACTTCCGAACGAATTAGATTTTGAAAAATTGGTTATATCTAGGGCAAAATTACTTTTAAATCTACAATTCTCGTAATCTCACTTGAAACGTTCTTTTTCAGAGACCTAATGTCCGTCTAATAATAATGATCAAGTAATTAAACTCAGTCTTTAAATTTCTACGTAATCAAGGTAACTTACTTTCCAAGGAATTCGAACAATTTAAACAATCCTTAGAAAATATCTTTCTGCCCCGAATACATCCGCCTTCTCATAAATCAAAATGCAAAAAGTATGACTTTCCTAATCCTAACTTTTCGTCCTCTTTTCTGAAGGTTTCGTGAAATTACTGATCCTATATTGTTCAGGAACATTACTTTCGTCCTGGCTGCTAAAATCTTTCTCTTCCGAGTGCCTTTTTCGTTTTATGCTCTTACCGCATTTCCTCCGAATTTTGCGCTTTCTTTCCGTATCCTCGTCGGAAGAATCAGATCGACGACGACTCGATGAAGTCTTAGCATTTGCCTGCTTCTCATCGGGACTAGAATTCAAATGAAGGTTCCTGAGCCTTTTCTCAGAACTCTCTTCTCTTCGGTCGCGTTTTGATTTTCTCTCTGAACTTTTACTTGAACTCTCTGGACTTCTTTTCAAACCTTCTGGACTCTTTCTTGAAGTTTCTGGATTCTTTTCTAATTCTCCTTCCAATTTAATTTTTCTTGGACTTTCTGGACTCTTTTTTACTGTTTCTTCCAATTTAATTTTTCTCGAACCTTCTGGACTCTTTTTTATACTGGAATCTCTGGAACGGTGTTTCATTCTACGGTCGGAACTGTCGTAGCGATTTCTGGATCTTCTATCTGATCTGTTTTCACGACTTCGACTTCTTCTTTTGCGATGTTGGCTCGAATCTGAATCATCAGATCGTTCATTTTGCTTAATGGATTTCACAACTCGTGATTTATTCCTCGACCAGTGCTGAAGTTTCATGCTCTTCGCTATTACCCGTTTTTGGTGATCCAGTTGCGGAAAGAGGTCTGAAAATTTAATACAATTTGAGTATCAAAAAGAAATTCAAGTTAATTAAACACATTGAAATTACCTTCGGAATTTTCAAGAGCCTTCTTTGCAGAATTCATTTCGGCTTCTTGAATGCTGTGACCAGAGGCTTTGGCCAAACGCCTTCCTTTGAAGTAAACAGCAACAGTGTAAACTCTCGTGTTCGTGGGACCTTTGCACTCAATAACTCTGTAAAATAAGGTTTTTAGAAATTTAGGTTGAGTATTTTGCAGATAAGCGATTTGTAAATAATTCTATTGATCGAATGTCTTACTTATAAACGGGAATGTCAGGTTCTCCACCGTCCATCGTTCTCAAAGTCAAGCAACATTGTTGTAATTTACTCTTGGGGTCATTCCAGTCTTGATTCATAATGAAATCTTGAAGACGAGGGAAAAAGCAGACATCGCAGAAAACCTGGCAGTAATCCAAGCCCTTATCCACGTAAAGAGCTCCTAAAAATGCTTCCAGCAAATCTGCCCTATCCTTAGTCTTCAATTCAGCTTTGGGATTTCCATAAAGTGCGTACTGCGTCATTCCTAAATCGTCGCACACTACCGCTTGCGTTTTGTTATTTACAAGAGAACTCCGCAGTAACTAAAAATTATTTACATTGTTAATAATCGACAATAATATAAATTGATAATTTTATAATAAATATAAAAGTATTTAAAAATTACAACTTACCGACAAATGACCTTCATGATGTTCGGGAAAATATTTATACAAATATTCAGAAACTATCAACTGTAAAACAGTATCACCTAAAAATTCTAAACGTTGATTGGAACCGAGTGTCAGATTCGTGAAACCGATACTCCGATCCGTAAAAGCTCGAGCTAAAAGTCTTATATGATTGAAATCCACTCCAATGGATTCCTCAAATTTGGTTAATTTCTGAAAAAAAATTCTTTGTGAGTTCCTGAATCTGAGAAAATTCATTCGTGAATACTAAAAATATTAAAAATTTTTCAATTACTTGAAGCAACTCGAATCTATCGATCCACTGTCTGTCCCCCAGGGGTTCCTGTTCCTGCAGCGGATGTTTCGGGTAATTCACCCAAATTTGAGTGAGTATTACCTCATCTTCATTACTCTCCAAATTTTCCTCTTCAGCTTTAAACAAAGTTTCTCCGAAAACCCTGTCCGCAACCTCGATTCCTCCATCTAAGAATAAAGACCCCATCAGAGCCTCGAAGCAATTCGCCATCGCATGCCTCAATTCCAAATCATGACAAAGATCACTCCCGTGAGCGTAAAGCATGAACTGATCTAAATTAAGTTTCTTCGCTAAAACTGCTAAATGCTGATTCTGGACAATCGCCGCTCGATAAGTCGCTAAGCCACCTTCTTCTAGGTCAGGAAACATGTGAAAGAGATGAATTGATGTCAGGAACTCAACAACAGCGTCTCCGAGAAACTCCAATCTTTCATTATGAGCAATGGAAGATTCAGTTTCTTTTTTCGCACCAAACCGAGACATGATATTAATCAAAGTATTTATCCCACGCTTCCTGGTGTTCATGTAATGAATTCGGCGGTCTCCATATTCAGGCTGACGAATTCCGCAATTTGTTAAGGAATTCCTCGCGTGGTCTGGATTCGTTCCAAAGTTTTCTCGATAGCTGGGATGGGTTAAGGCTAATTGGAGGAGGTAGCGATTTTTGAACTTGTAATTCAGAGTCTGCTCTAAATGATCCAAGGACTTGTGGAATCGAAGATGACAGACGAGGACCGGGATCAACATCGCATGTTGTACGATGTCACACATGATTCCTGTTCTATAAAATCCCTCAGAGGTCACGTCGACCGTGACGTCTCGTTTCATTTTACTTTGGGTTCGCAGCTCCTGAAGTTTGTTTTCTTTAGCCTCTAGTTTTCGCTTGTCCTCGAATGAAGGCTTTGGCATGTTTGCGAGCAGGTGACGGAACTTTACATAATCTCTCCAAGCCTTCTGATAACTGGAAGAAATATATATCCGTATAAAACATTCTATCCCTCTAAAAAAATGCGTTCTGAATAATTATACTTAAATTTAATCAAATAAAATACTTACTCAGCGTTCCCAGCGTAACTAAGTTGCGGCGGCCTAATTCCAAAGTGGACGATTTCTGGATAAGCCACAACACCCGGAGGTTGTTCGTTCTGATTTCTGTCTAACTGATCGACTCTCACACTGCAAGGTTTTTTCCCAGGATATGTGACAACCATTCCCTTAACTTCATCAGCAATATTTTGCCATTTATACTGTGGCATATCCGCCAATTGTTGAAGATCTTCCTCCTCGATCAAGAGCCTGCTGCTTTTTATAAGATAATTTAGAACCTCGTTCATGGACAAAATTTCCTGTCCGTTGTCAGGCAAATCGCGCACGAATCGTGGCATGAAGTGAAATTGTCCACATCCTGATTTATCTTGAGCTGCATGCAAATCGAAATCCACTAACTCTAGGATTTCCTTAAAAAGATATTCATCTGAAGAAAATTTACCATTAGAATCATGAATCGATAATATTAGTGGATGATAAAATTAGGATTTTTAATACTCACGAAAAAAATCGAGTTCCCGAACAGTGAAATTCTCAGGCAACTTTTCGTCGATGTAGAGAATCGTGTACTCGATATTGAATCGAATTACTTTACAGGTTGGTAATTTCACAAGAGGGAAGTGGGAAAGCATGGAGAATCCCTCGAAAATAAATTCGTGCTCGTCGTGTTTTATAATCGTGGGAGTTTTGGTGAGGAAGTTTGTTGGTGGACTTATAGTAATTCGATAGTGGTAGAGTTTATCGGCGTTGTTAGTTTCCAAATTGCATCTGTTGATTGCACCCTCCCCTGCATAAATTCCGTGCCTAATTCCAGATCTTCGGGACTTTTCGCTGCACCTACAAAGTGGACCGTCGTTCATCTGAAAGGGAAAATAAAATTTCAGAAAATTATAAGAATAATTTTTTAAAGATTTATATACATAAATTTGATAAGAATTTTAGTAATGGAATATTTCACCTCTCCAGGATCGTTGAACCACATTTCAGGATGCAACCTTTGAGGATGTGATTTCTTTGCCATTAATTCCTCCATCGTTCTATCATCTTCTTCCATCGAACTATCGCTATCTGAAGAAGAACTGCTACATGCTTCAGATTTGTGCTTACACAATCGAGCTCTGGTTTTCCTTGGCGGAGGTTCATACACAGGCTAAAAATAAAATAAAATTTTAATTAATGTCCTGATAAACAAGGAAGAAAATAATATTATTTGAGTGAAGAGTTATAAACTAACTTGTAATGCTCTTGCGGCTGCTGCTCTTTCTATAAACAACTTTTTGAAAATATCACACAGTTCATTCAATTTCTGGGTGGCCCTCATAATTTTCGGGTTGTTTTCGTCCCTGGAATAATACAAATCGGCTGGAGCAGTTCGGGTCCAGATTTTTCGCTCAATTTCGAGGATCCCTTCCGTTCCAATAGCACTCAATTCTCCCATTTTCTTCTCTATATCTTTACTTGTTGCACAGTAATTACGCCTGAAATTTACCAAAAATTATTACAATTTCAATTTACCATATTTAAATTTCTTGATTTGGAATTTGACTTTATTTCGAATCGTTTTCTATTACCTGTATTTTTCCAAAAGCAGTTCCCTTTCAGAAAGACACTTCTGTTTCGCTAAAGTTTTACCCGGCGACGAATGCTTCGAAGAAGGTGAATCGCGAGATCTAGATCTCTTTCTTCTTCTGTTGCTCGCAGTGTTTCTTTCCAAATTTGACACAGAAGATCGAGAACTGTAGGAACCATTTATTCGATAGGATCTTTCAGATTTCCTATCGGATCTTCTTTCGGACTTTCTTTCATAAGATCGTTCTCGCGAAGTTTGTCTCCTTCTTTCGGATTTATTGTATCTCTCCCTACGATCCTCTCTGCGACCTTCTCTACGATCCTCTCTTCGATCCTCTCTTCGATCATCCCTACGATCTTCCCTTCGATCCTCTCTACGATCTTCATACCTTGATCTACTCGACTTACGAGATCGCAATCTACTCTCAGGACTAACTGACCTTCTTCTACCATTTTCTCGACTAGGTGATCGTCTCTCTCGTCTCCAGTCAGATCTGCTGCTCTTTGAAGATTCATGTCGACTTTGTTGACTTGGTCGTTTCTCCTCGATTTTAGGCAATTCAGATTCAGGGAACGATCCATTTGCCCTTGGTGGTGCACTCCAGGTCGTATGATTAACAATTTGAGGCCACTCTGTTTCCATTCGATTTACATTATTGCAATTTGAAGGGTCTGAGGTCCAATAATTATAGTTGCAATTTTCCTGAACCGGTGGAGGACATGTTGGGATATTGTAGTTCTGGCTGCACTGAAGATCCATTTGGGTTTGATAAGGGCACTGGAACGAAGAGGTGATACCATTTGGAAAAGGAGAAACAGTATTCGGTGGTCCAGCGGGAAACGGATAAGGAGTCATGATTTTATTTTCTGGAAGCGAAGGTAGAGGTAAGGCAAAATTAGGTGGAGGTTGGCTGAGATCTGGAGGCGGAAAGTTTAGCACTGGTACAGGATAATATCCCATGTTTTGTGACACTGACGTTTCGACGTTCCAATAGTAGGGTTGACCTCCGTTTACTTCCGAATTGGCCATTTCAAAAAAGTCGCTTATCTGCGAAATAATCAAGCGTAAAATAATACTTGACTTTTAAAGATCATAAATATCCTGACCAATTTTCATTTTTTTCAAAAGTGGAAAGTAATAATGTTAAGCACAACTTAATGTAAGAAAAGTGACATTAGTAAATTTTAAGGGATCATAATTCCAACAGAAAGAAAAATTCAACAATGAAAGGCAATTAGGCAATTGACCTTCGACTTTTACCTTCATATAAACTTATTCTTGACGGAAATATGTTGAGAGTGTTTTAAAACAGTTTCGACAAAGAAGGGCAATCTTCTGTATCTTGATAATATTTATTTTTGGCTATCTTATTTTGAGACACGAATATTAATTGCACTAACCTGATCAAATCAGGATTGAAGACGACTTATTCAACGCTTGAAAGTAAACACTTTTGAATTGAGGTAACACTTTATTTTAAACATGGATATTTCCAGGGAAATATCCACTTGCAATTCGACTACTTTCTCATTCCGAATTTGTCTAAAATCCTATGAAATTTGATAAAATATCATCCCTTTCAAGACTCAAGCCACTTATTTCGACAACCTAACCTCCAAGAAAGTTCTTGCAAGTTTCGTAAATCACCACAAAGTCGTACTTTCACTTGAAAAACAAGTTACCTACATTACCAAAAGCTGTTTATCTCAGATCAAGATAAAGAAAGGTCGGTTAAAAATAAAAACCTTGAACATGGGCGTTCCTTTTGTCGTCTGCTATGTGTCAAAATGTCAAATTCCAAACAAATCTAATCTGAGATTTTTTAAAACGAATGTCAAAAATCAGTTTCACTCGATTTGTCTCAGAATTTTGACTATCTTTAGTGCAATATAATCTATTTTTCGGTTTAATATAATACATATAAGACGTACTGTGATAGAACAACTGAGAATAACAAAAAGTGGAGTGATGAGTCATGTGAATTTGTGAATAAATTATGTCACAGTCTCCACTTTAATATCGACAACGTTTATCTCCACATGATTTAAAAACAGTGTAAATACAAAAAAATCGCTTCCTGGAAAAACCATCAAAAAAACTTCAGTGCAGAGATTTAATTTGCAATCTTCTACAAGTTCTCAACAGAGGTTATGTTCCTTTCATTATCGATCGGAGCTTTAATTTTTAAAAAATAGCAAGTTTTTAAGAAGGTCATTAAATGCTCCTATAAATTATGCATCTTCAAAATCTAAAAGAAGTTTAATTTCTGATCTGAATTGTTTTTGGAATATATTTTCACATAATTCAAGATGTAATAGTGTGAGAAAAAGAAAAATTAACTCTTCACATTATGGAATAAAAATAATAATATTTTAAGAACAAGAACCACCGATATTTTAGTGAATAGAAAATGGGTTCGCGAAGAAATGCGAATTTGCCAAATCGAAGTTCCCAAAGGTCAACGCTTTTGAAGGTCGTGATTTTGGGCGATGGATGGGTTGGAAAAACTTGCCTAATGAACAGATTTGTCTCCAATCATTTCAATCAGTGTGGCTATCACACGATAGGTGTTGAATTTCTCAATAAAGATATTGAAATAAATGGCGATGCATACACACTTCAAATTTGGGACACTGCAGGACAAGAGAGGTTCAGAACTCTGAGAACTCCCTTTTACAGAGGATCGGATATTTGCCTCTTAACTTATGCTGTAGATGACAAAAATACTTTCAACAATTTATCCTCCTGGAAATCGGAGTTTCTTTTGTATGCTGATATTCAAGAGGGATCCTCTTTTCCCTTTGTTGTTGTTGGCAACAAGGTATAAATATTTTTTTTTCTTTTAAATTTTAAATTTTTTTAAATTGAAAGGGAATTTTTCAAGATCAATAGACATTCTATTAATTAATTAATTGACATTTAATTAATTAATTACTTAATAGACACTCAATTAATTAATAGACATTCTATTAAATTCCTTGAATTGGTGAAAATTTGTATTCAAGGTGGACGTGGCACAGTCAGAAAAACAAGTTTCGACTGAAGAAGCTGAGGTCTGGTGCGCCGAAAACGGGAATCTTCCTTTGGTGGAAACATCAGCTAAAACAGCAATAAACGTGGAGGAAGCTTTTGGAGCAGCTGTTGCCACTTGGACAAAACTCGAAGCCAAAATGGAACGACCAGTTGTTACAGACACCGTAGATCTTTCAAAACAACAATCACCTCAACGTGCTAGTTGTTGCATGCCTATGTCTAGTCCTGATTAGGATTTTTACCAGCTTTTAGTATTTTTTAATTTCCTTTTAATTCCCTAAAACGTGCCACTAATTCTAGTGGCAAACCCTGCCATTAAAAACAAAACGTTGAATTTCTCAAAGACTTTTAGTTTCTTAAAAATGTACATATTTTCATGACTTGATTTTCATACTGTAGACGCCAAAAGAATTAAGTCTCTACTTTTATAGATAAATTGTCCATTTTCGAAATATTGTGATTTTTCTAGTATATATTCGTTTAGAAATTGCTTGCATTTGTGAATACTTTTTGTATTTATTTTTATTTATTTTGTACTTGTTAGATTATTTATATGCTTATAAAAAACTACGAACTTCTTTGCCTATTGTATGCCAAGTCTGCCTATGATAACTTTTTACTATGAAAATAGTGACTTCGTTGTGAATATCCAGTGCTGATCATATCAAGAGAATGACAAAATGATATACAATAAACGTATTAATTTATAAATGATGCTTTTGATTTCGAGAGCAGTACCAAAGCAACGTATGTATATGCCTTAAGAGTTTTATAATCAATTTTGCAAGAAAATAAATTGACACTGAGCTTTTCCGACTCGAGAAATATATTTTCAAATCTCATTTTACACCCCTCTTCATCACATCTCACAACATTTTCCTCTTTCACGCATGCATAACAATAATTTACATCACCTTAAACTTGGCGACTTAACTCTAAAATATGTATATACTTTTTTTTCTTGAGAGTATAACAAATTCCGCGTGGCACACCTTTACCCACAATGAACTTAAACAAAGAGAAAGTAATTTCAATTTTAAAGATAAAAGAAATTTAAAAAGAAAAGAAAAACGAGGAAGGTGTGTCGTTTTAATTTCCTAGAATCTATACACATGATTTTCAATATTTACATAATTCGAAGAGAACATCTCTTACGCGTAATACTCGGAATTGTTTAAAATATATAAAATTATATATAATCCAAAGACAACCCACGAAAAAAGCGATAAATAAATTAGGGACTAAAAATATAGTCATGTTTGATTTAAAAAATAGCAAGCTTCACTATTTTTCGTAGTCTTTAATTCTTATAAACGCTTGATGAAAATATGATACAACCGTCTTGTTTCTGTGAAATTTTGCAAAAACACAAAATAAACTATCGTGAATTATAAAATAAAGAAAGTAATGTCCGGTGATATGAGTAATGTAAATTGTGTTTTGTGGACTGAGTTCTGTAGGCTTCCATATGAAGCAACTTGAATCACCGGCCTACAATCGATGATTAAGGCTAAAGAATTGAATCTTGAGTTGAGAAAAGAACACTTTCATTACTTAATGGTATGCACTGGTTGTAACGTACTTTCAGACTATCTACTAGTGACAATGTTCCGTAACATCCACGATCACCGATTTCTTCCAGCCGAAAAGGAAATATCCAATGGCTGCTCCTAAAACTACGGCGAAGCACAACCAGACGTTGTAAGTCATAAAGATGAGCATCAAGAAGTACGAAAGGATGATCTGGACGATATGTAAAAATGTTTGGAATGTATGCATCCAAGACAACATCGTTGGCCTGTAGAAAAGAAAAAAAAAACTTGTTCAGTTTCTCGTTGTAATACGAAACAAAAATTGGAGGGAAATGAAAACAGAATTACAAGGAGAAAAGTAGAATTAAGAGGGTTCACAATTAAATTCAAGTAGAGTAAAGAACCTATAGAAAAGAGGGTCACAATTAAATTCAAGTAGAGTAAAGAATCTATAGAAAATTTTGAAATGTATAAAAGAATTCTGAGGAACATCAAAGGACATTTTTGACATGCAACTGTTTTGTGCAAAATATTTACAGGTGTTGTGATTTCCTTGGCCCCTGGAAATTTACAAGATTGAAAATTCTATTTTTTGCACATAGAGTAAAATTGGAACCAAGACAGCTTGGAGCAGAGAAAAGTTCTTAGACGAAAGTTTGAATTCCAGAGATCTGAGCCTGAAATTTCTAAGGACGAGACAACTACACAGACAATTCTTTCCACCCACTACATAAAGCTTGCTCCATTTTATATTTACTTACGGTTGTTTATGGATAACCTCGCCAACCATACTAGAAGGACAAAGTTAAAAAATAATTCTACCATCACTCATCTGTCTTAATCTTTACAAGGAAAGCAAATTCAAAAGATTAATATTTTTCAACTGTTAAAAATGTTTTCAAAATAAGACTTACTGCACGACTCGATTGTCCTCAGCAACAACATTTTTCTCCTGAGGCATTGAGACACTTCTGTATTGAAGTGCGTTGTACGTTCTCCAGAAAAGGTACTCTCTATAATATTTTAGGCCTTCGTAGAGAGCAGCCATTATAACAATTCCGATGATAGAACCCACGAGGCCACCGACGGAAGAAATTTTCCAGGATTCGAAGAGGATAGTCTCACAATAACCACCGTGAAAGGCCATCTGGAATCATGGAAACTAAATTTTAATTTTAATTTATTGTCAAAAGGAGTGTGGATGGAAATTGTGGATTATGGACTTTTTAGATATTTAAATGATCAAATAATTATCAAAGCAAATAACTATTTGAATTAGTAATTAATAAAATTTTACACACCGACATTCCATGCATCGAGTGATCACCACCTCCACATCCAGACATCTGGTGAGCACTATGATCCATTGTACTATGATCGACTGATGGCATTGCTCCGTGATCCATATTTCCGTGGTTCATATTCATATGATCGGTATGGCTTCCGTGGTCCATACCTGGGTGATCCATGTGACTCGAGTGATCCATATGTGGTCCATGATCACCGGAAGAATTTAATGAATGCATCATATGATTATGAGACATCTGCTAAATAAATATACATACATTAATATACAATTTAATCAAACAAACGATAGTTAATAAGAAATTAGAAATTTTCCTTCTTTTAAATCTGAATAGCAATAAAGGTTTAGGTTTTAAAATTTTGTGATGTATAAAATTTAATGTACTATACTAGACCATTCTAAAGGAAAATGAACTGAGGCTTAAGCCTCTTATTACAATAGACTTTTATGGGTAATAAATATTTTGAGATTGACTTCAAGCTTGAAGCTGAAACAATGTCGAGTCTTGTGTTACGCAAAACATTTACAGCGAACCAACCATTCATAAACTATATTGTCCCGTTAACTCCACTAACTCACGACTTCCTTACTTACCAGAGTAAAACTAATTCAGATTTAATTCTTGTTTTACAGACGACTTTTTATTCAATGACTTAAATGTCGAAATTAAAAACGAGCTTCAATTTCAGTGGATTGATTTGGTGCTTTTTCTACAATTCTAAATATCAATCTATTTTAAATATTTCCTACTTTAAATATTTTGAAATAGTTATATTTTCTGTCTGTTTATTTTCAAAGCAAATTAAAGATCTGAGATTTAAAGTGCAAATCTAAGCTTGCTTAAAGTAGTGTTTCAAGCTGAATAGCCAGAAGATGACTGAAATAAATGAGAGTGTAAGAAGAAATTGGAGCAAAAGTTTGCTGTCATGGGAATTTAACAATGTGAGGGCAAAAACTTGGGTCGATAGACTTTCTAAAGTAAGGATCTGAGTGAATGATCTTTAATATCGTGTAACATGAACATTTCCTAATACCAAGGCCAAGACTCGATACTTTTCATCTAAAGAATTATTACCCAGGAAATATATTACAGACACTCTAATCTTTCAAATTATTTATTTCACTAGTAATGCTTTAGAAAGTCATTTTTGTAAAATCCCTTTTCCTAATTTAATTATAATACAAATTTCATTTATAAAATTATTATATAATACAAATTTAATTAAATTAAATCTTCCTATTTATATAAATCCAAATAAAAAAATCTGCCCGGCACCCTTCGGGGGCGCGGACACATTCTCATCGCGCGCTTCGCGCTCCGATATTATTGAACGTTGCACTGCACGCTCCGTTATCGTTAAACCACGCGCTGCGCGATAGGTCCTTATAGCACACGAAGGTCGCTTAGCTCGCTAGTTTGAGCGCGCTTCCGGGCTCGCGGAATATTCGTCGTTCTTTGCGCAGAGTCAAGTTTATTCCTCATG
>JBAGKK010058081.1:0-28035 GCA_037177015.1 Euceroptres primus
ACACTATTTTCGACGATAAACAGAAATCTTTACAAGGATTATGATTCTATACGACCCATTATCCCGAAGCTTTCAGATAATCTTCATTTGAAATTCGCTGACAATGAGCCTAACATACGTGAATCCTGATACCTATTAATTAAAAGCCTTATTTGGCCACCGTAGGATATCGTTGAAGCTGTGTTAAAGGAGATAAGCCAACGTAAAACTCCATCCTCTGAACTTCTACTTTAAATTCTTTAAATTTTTCACAGTTAAAATATTACGTTCGCGTCTCTGCTGGAAGATATTCTACGTTCGTAATTTCTATTATGATATCTTGTCTTCCTTGAAAAAAGGAACTATTTTTCTCCATCTACTTTCAAGCTTTCTGAGTCATATAAGTTTAAAAGAATGCTTCTTTTTATTATTTAATATTTGTGGATACAAAATTCACTATCTGCTTCATATTTGGCTGCTTAATTATCTTCAAAGCAGATATCAGAGTTTGTAATAAAAAATATTATTTGGAATGACATAGACATTTTTAGAAAAAAAGTTAAATTGTCTTTTTCGAATCGATTTTCTAAATGTATATTAATGAAGTTAAAATTGTGAAATAGTGTCCTAAAGATAGAGAGGTTGTGACACGCAGAGTTAGGCTTTCCATCTATAAAATGCTGAAAGAAAAGAGGAACACTGTTAACGAACCATGCGGTAAATTTCGAATCGTACCTCTCGTTAATTTGCATAAGCTTTTGAGCTTTGAGTTGACGTTCAATTTTATTTGAACTCAACACTAATTGATGCATGCATTCCTGAAGTAGAATAGATTACGCCCATTCCAAACATTCAACCTACATTGATTTTCTCTATAAAACATTTTGAATTTTCTAGAACAATTACGTTCTGATCAAAACGTGATTATAAATAAAGCTGTTAATATACCGATTCTCTTTAGAATAATCGTAGCATCAAGAGTTGATTGATAATTGCAAAATGACGCTATTATTCTATGACTCTTTGCAAACTGGATTGTTTATGTCTGCGAATTATTTTACGATCAGAATCAGGAAATTGGATGATATAGGAACTATAGAATGGCATTATAGTACATGTTAAGATAACGCAAATTGTTTACGTACATCATAGACCATTAGATAAATTGCATTAAGTACTTTCAATATATTTTCCATATTATATTTTGGCTTCTAAACGTTATAATTTATGAAGCTGGAAACGTTTCTTGATTTGAGAGTAGTACTGGTTTCAAACTTTCTTTGTTTTTAGTAAGATTCCAAATTTTTAGTGAGATTTCCAAATAAATTTTTATAAATTATTGTAAATGAAAAATGTCTTTCCTATTTGAAATCAACTTTTTTTAAAGCAGCTTCGATGTGTTTAAGACCTTTTTTTTAGATACGAATCGATATTGCATAGAGTAAGGTTCGAAAAGGCTTCACATTAATTCTGCCGTCCAAAGTAAAAAGATACATAAGTGACATTGTCGCTTAGGTCGACTTTTCCATTGCTAGGTTTAAGAGAATAACCGTAAACCACAAAGTCACTTACGTATCATTTTACTTTGGACGGCAGAATTATATCTTGCTGATTCTATAATGATGGGGTTTTTCTCTTCTTTTTTTATCTTTTTTAAGAAAATATTTCAAAATTTGTAAATATTCTGTGATGATTGCGTAAAATGATGAAACAACACTTCCGCTGAAAGTCCATATTTCAGATTCTGACTCAGTTTAAGGTATAATTAACTGTACGAAATATATCCCGGCCGGGTGGATTCATTGGTGGTAAACACTCGTTATTATTTGCTGATTCATTCCTGGATTAGTAAATATATATTTGACAAAATTTAATTATAAACTGCTCGAAAACAGTTTATAAAAATATTTAAAGAATCATAAATATTTATGAAAATTTTGAAAGAATCATAAATATTTATGAAAATTTTGAAAGAATTAGATGTAGTATTTTCAGGAGGTTCTAGATTGCAGATTGTAGAACATCAAACAGATTTTTAAGGAAATATTTTCCAGGAAGGTAACATGGTAGAGTATTTATTCACGCAGCAAGGAAGAAATAAGAAAAAGACAGTGAAAGTTTAAATTCGATCCTGCAGGGAATTAAATTTGGTGATGAAGAGTGAGGTGAACTATTTTCATCGGAATTCAAGTCATAAAGTAGATGCTTCGGGTGGTGTAAAAGACTCCAAATTGGGGCGCATATATCCCGTGAATTTTTAACTGTAAATTACTCGAGGACTCCAGGGATTCCCTGTAACACTGACTTGGTTGGGACTCTGATTTTGGAGAGAGACTGGTAGTGATTTACTGATTTAGAAGACTCACACCACTCGTTTCTCGGAGTTGGGACGATCGTTTGTTCCCAACAATTCTTGATTTTTGCCCAGAAACTTCTTGGCCATCACATTCACGCTCAACTTACAACGTTCTTGGCTTTATCAGGTCAAGATATTTTATCTTTAGGTTCAGCATTTTACTTCTAGAATTTAATAGAGTTATTTGTTAGAAGCATGATGTTAATTAATTAAATCGTATGTATGTATAGGGCGATATAATACTTTTATTAACCTTTAGAGGGCCGGAAAGCCAATATATTGGCTCACCCCCTGATCGAGACTTTGTCTATGATCAATCCCTTTTAGGCCAATTTTCTGAGGTCGATTTTCCTCCCAAATTACCGACTCTCTAAAGGTTAAACTGAAAATAGTTGAGCTACAAAAGATCTATTTGAATACTTTGAGACTGAAATGTTGGAAATTTCTAGCTATTTCGAACTGCAGTAGTCACATCTGTCTGACAAATATCGAGTTCTTCTACTGGGGGACTATAAACGTTCACTGTTCAGACTGACAAAATCTGTTACTGTTTCAATTTCGCTTAGATTTTGTTCACTTTGTCATTTTCTTTTTATTGACAAACTGAAACTTCAATTTTCAAACACCCATATATATTTGAAAAAGTGGAAAAATTTCCATTTTTCCTGGATACTAGATTGAAGTTTTTGAAGCAAAATAAGGTCAATATAAAAGAATCTGAATTTCGAGATTTCAGAAAGTTTATGATTATGATTTAATTATACAAAATTGAAAAATTGATGACTTAGAGTTGATATTAATAATTTGAAAGTTTAAAAGAGTTAAAGTTTTCAATGTACGAGGCTCTCAGCTTGTGAAATATTCATAACTTAGATTATTAAAATTTTAGACGCTTGGAAATTTTGGATCTTCAAAATTTGAAGCATGTGAAGTTTGAGATCGTAAAGCTTTAGAGGTGCTAATTAAATGCAACAACTTGAAGTGCTTCTATAACTTTGTAAACATTCTGAATTACCTACAGGTACTGTAGGTATACTGTTAACTTTGAAAATTTGTGATATTCTCTTTCTATTCGATTTCTAAAATGTTTCTGAGTAATAAAATAAATAGAGCAAATCACAAAGAAAAATGATTGGTTATTCTAACCAGAATTTTGGTTAGGCTCTACTTAACATTCTTTTCTGGTTGATTTAACCAGAACTTTGTTTAGAATTATCAGAAGTTTTAGTAATTCATAGAAAAAACTAAGGATAAAATTTGTTGCATGTAAATTTTTAAAAGGATAAATTTTCATTCAGACAACTTCACGTCTTTTAAAATACATGCGTTGTCATCGAAAAACAAAAGATAATTTAACAAACATTTGAGTAAAATTTATCCTGTGAAGTTAATTTTTTTTGCAGGTAATTTTGACCCTGGAGTCGAGGTGAACTTTATCCTTTGTTTTTGCTGTGTTTGCAAAAATTACCAGAAAATCTGTTTGGAATAACCAGAATTCTGATTATGACAATTGGAAATAAATGTTAAGTAGAGCCTAACTAGAATTCTGGTTAGAATAATCGTACATATTTCTGAGTGATGTAAACATAAAACTACATTTTTTTCGTGTTATTTTACATTGTTTAGAATTCTTTCTACAGCAAATATTCTCTTTTTTCAACGAGTGTATCTCCAATGAATTGGATTTCTTGTATGTCGATTATCGTTTCATGTCGGTTGCAAGATTTTTGCTTCATTCCGCTTGAAAGAATGTCGTTGTTGAACGATTAGCATAAGCAGAAGTTTCCGCATACGTAATATAAACAAGAAAGCTAACTGCCATGAGCAGAGGACAAGTATATCGGTTCTTCTTGCGCGAAATCGATGAGATTTTTAGAGGGATGGGGTGGACGAAGGTGGAGGTAAAGTTATATAGTAAGGTTCGTCCTTTATAAGTTCCTATAATGTTAGTCTCGGTGGAACAGTTCAGAGAATATCGTGTTAAACCTAAAAATATCCCTTACATCTATAACTTTTAGTATATATTCGCACTTTCTCACATATCATATCTCCAAATTCTCAGTGTCCCATTTCAGAATCATAGGTCTTGAGAAAGTTGGAATCCGATATTCAGAAAACAAATCCACTAAATTGATACGAGAGAATTCCAATTTCTGAAAGTTTCAATTATTCGCAAAATATACCAATTCTGTCTTCAAAATTAATTTTCATTTATGCTGCAAGTTTATTTCCAGCATTGAACAGTTTCCAGATTTCAAGAGTCGTTAAGATTGTTATTGTAATGCAATCACAGAGGGTGAAGTTTCAGGCGGAATAAAGGCGATGATGGTGGAGAGCGGAAATATCAAACAGAACATGAAATTAATTAAATTCGTATCCATTAAGATTCGTCGTTTCTTGTTTCTCAGATAATTAAAATTTAAAAATGTTAAAAAAATTATACTTATCTATTTTATTATTTTTACTTAATTATACTAATATACTTCATCTATTCGGTATCGTGTCCCAATTTTAAATATATTTTCCCTTTATCTCTTCTGTCTAATGTTTTATTCAGATAAATACAAGACTGGATGATATTAAAAGATCCTGGGGAAGATTTTATGGAAAAATATCAAGAAAATTGATGAGAATATGAAAGTTTACGAAAAGGTGTAAGACCTGTAACTAACCTTATTTGGGTTAATGCAGGAGACTCATAAATTATTTTCCTCAAGAGTTATCTTCTGCAGGATCCGTTAATATTGTACCACCGGGACGATTATTCCCTATACTTCATTATATTCAGTATTAGCTCCTAGGTACACATGAAGGAAATTACCTTGCCTTTATCTAATAGAAGATAAACAGGAACTTAAGCTCTCTTGTCAGTTTATTGTACATTAGACACCTTACATATCGTTTAATGTTATAAAATCATTACTTTCAGTTTTAACATTCTTATTTAGAATTTATTTTTTTTTAATTATTTCTCTAGATTGTTTTAATCTCGTTTTTCTGCTGTTTGTTTAAACCCTGTCCTCTGTTCATAATGTCAAGGGAGTCTGCTCCGGTGCACACGTGATTCTTTTATTTATAAAATCTAGGAGTAATTCTCCTGCGAAATTAAAACTACTTTTCATTTTCGTGAATGCTTGTCTCGTAGTCACGAACCAAGTGTCAAGGGAGCAATAAAGCTTTCCTTTTTTATATACTCTTGATTACATTTATTTCCGGCTTTTGCTAAAATAAGAAATAATATTGTGAACGTTTTATTTTAAATTATTTGTTTTTGAATATTCATCAACACTATTTGTGTGAATTCGTTACAGATTTATATCATTATTATTATTATTATTATTATTATTATTATTATATGTGAAATTGCAAAGGGAGTAAAAAGCTAAGTGAGTTTGATTGCGTATTGCTGACTCATTTGCTCCTCTAATTTGTAAAATAAAGTTCATGAGGACTCACTTTTGGATTGTTTACCTTCACATTTTAACAAGATCACCTGTTTTAACAAAAACTTTGGTAGGCAAACATTTCATGTAATTTTAGACTTGTCCAACAGCATAAAAGGCATTTTTTAACATTCAAATCGATTAAAAAAATACTTCATTACAAGTAAAATACTCGTGTGTAAAAAGATTTCACGAAATGATTTTTTACTTATTTTCATTGAGATGCTAAAAAATTGCGCTAATAAAATATAAAATAGATCGTTTGGAAAATTTATTTCCATGTCAATTTTGATAGCTGTGAACAATTTTTATTTATAGCTCATATATTTTTTTAACAGTTTGTTTTTATAGTATTTGGTTTTCATAGTTTATGAAAACATTTTTTGCTATAAATTTGCATTTATAGGAAGGTTGGTATTTTTGTATCGTGTATTGACTTTCAAAAACATGATATAAAAAAGTTTCTACTCAGAGGGACTCTGAGTAAATAGGTTTTAGACAAGGAAAGCTTGGATAAAGAAGATTGAGGCAAAAAAGTTTAGAACTAAAGGAATCCTTCTTCCCCGCCTTCAAAGCTTCTGTAAAGCAAGGTTAGCAGAAAAGGCTTTAGTGTTGGATCAGGAGTTTGAACATTCTGTATTATAAAGTATATTTTTTAAAACACACCTTTTTGGTATCACAGGAAAAATTTTCTCATGATAAAAATCCTTGGAAAAGTCATATTCCAGGAAAGGTCACATTAGCTTGAACTTCTATTCCTGTACTGAATAAAAATTTCCTTCTTTGCGTACCAAGGAAATTTTTACTTCAGATTAGAGGTGTGCAATTCGTCAGTTCGAATTTTCAATGCAAATTGGTACCTTTCCGGCCACGTTTAGAACATTGAATTTTTCGAAATTACATAAGTTTAATTCAAAAAGAAATTGAAGCTTCTAAGCTCTCTTCGAATGTAAGATTTCTCGAAATCGAAATTATTCCGTTGGTTTCGAAATAAAATCCGTCTGAAATGCAATTCGAATTTAAAAAATTCGAATCGTCGATTCGAATTGTCGCTTCGAATTTTTCAAATTCGAATTTCATTTCAGATATATTTAATTTCAAAACCAACTGAATAATTTCGATTTTGAGAAATTTTGCATTCGCAGAGAACTTAGAAGCTTCAATTTCTTCTCGAATGAAACTCAATTTCGAAAAATTCAATGTTCTAAACGTGGCTGGAAAATTACCAATTTGCATTGAAAATTCGAACTTACGATCTGCACACCTCGACTCCAGATGTAAAGGATTTTAGGTTTCTTTGGATGAAAGCAATGTTTAGTACATTTAAGTGGATATTCATTCAGTTAAAAAAAATACAGTACTGGTCACGAATATGAAACCACCTGTTTTTTTTTGAAGATGCATAAATTATTTTAATTTTTATAATTTACAAGATAAAATTCTTCCCTTGAAATTATACGAAAGCTATCGAAATTCTGCGGTAAATAAGCCCAATGTGATAAGAAAATTCTGTCAGAAAATATTACAAAAATACTGCATTTTTCGGTTTTTCCTAAAACTTTCAATAACTTATGAAACGATCAACATTTTTTAATGTCCTTAGGCTCGTTTAAAAGATAAATCTCCATAGAATGTCATAAATGTATCCAATTTTCTTTCTCAATTCTGCTGGACTGAACTTGGGACAAAAAAATTGTAAAATTTCAAATACATATTAATTATTTTATTAGTAATTTACGTTAATTATTTATTTATTTAATCTTCAAATTTCAATTATTAATAACTGAAGAGTTCTTTTCATACACTCATGAAATTCTATGGAGATTTATCCTTAAAGCAACCATAAAGGAAATCAAAAATGTTAATTATTTTGGAAAGTTTTAGAAAAAATCGAAAAATGCACTATTTTTGCAGCAGTTTCTGACAGAATTGACAGAATCACTTCACCTTAGGCTTATTTAACGCAAAACTTCGATAGATTTCTTATTGTTTTGAGAACAACATTTTATCTCGTAAATTATAAAAATTAGTGGAACTTATGCATCTCAAAACAAATACGTGGTCTAATATTCATGACCTGTACTGTATTTATAAAGTATTGACACTATTATTGCAGTGAAATAATTTGTTTGATTAAATATCGGCTGATATAACTGGAAAAAATTATTGTTTGAATAACCCATATGAATTGAATCGTTTCAAACAAACATTTATTTCAACAAAAAAACTATTTTTATCAATTTAGTCGAATCAAAAAATATTTCATTGATTAAAAACTATTTTTTCCCCAAGTGTATATTTCTACATTTAGTCAAGAAGGTGACGGTGTTTACTCAGGATTCTCTTGTACACAATCTGTTTACTTTCATCTTTTTCCATCCCCATCTTAACTTCGGGAGGAGTTCCGCAGGAATACAACCCCTAATTAAGAGACGTGCATCGCATTTCGAATTTTTGATCTGAGATTGAGGGGTGAAGGGAGGAATGAAAATGCAGAAGAGAGTATTGGGGGTGGAGGAAAAAGGACGAGAGATCGTGGGTGAGATGATGGGTTAAGTGGGTGGGTGGGGGTGGAATGACGCTCCAACGGGAAAGAGAAAGAGAGGGAGCGCAGTCGACGTGCCGGCAGCTAACCGATTGCACGTACGCTCCTTTTGGAGCGCACGCGGCGCTTCTCGTGCAAAAAAGCCGCGAAAATTCTAAATACAGAAATTTATTAAAGAGAGTGATTTTTCCGTGCCGATCTATAAAATCCGGGATCAGGGTTCAAAGTTCACTTAAGGCGTTGGTACACGTAGGTTTCGCATTACAGCAAGGACTTCCGGACTCGCCGCCGTAATCTCGGAATTATTGAGCCTGATTCCTTCTAACCACGTGAAATTAATTGCATTCTCTGAAAAATCTGATGTTTTTAGAAAGATTTGTTTACATTTTTTATGGTTAGTTTGAGTATCGAGTAAAATTGGAGGTTTAAGAAGGACGATTTTTTTATTAATTTTTCATTGGTTTCTGTTCATTTAAAGTTATTGGTTTATTTCTTATTTTGTTACCACATTTATTGAAGATGAAAAATATTTTTATATTCAACTATGTTTTCTTCCATTTGCTTCCTGTTTTTATAAAGCTGCAGGTAGAGTGGATTGGATTTGTATTGAAATAATCAGGACAATTGCAATTATTTTGACTATACACTTTATAAAATTGAAGTGCGAGACTTTCTAAGAAGCTCTAGCATAATTATAAGTACATAAAAAATAATTGGATCACGTGTCAATGATCTTCAATTTCATCGAAAAAAGTTCTGCAATAGAGTAATTTCAGTTTATAATCTCATATGACCTTATGACCCTTTTATGAAATAACAATTACCCTTGTCGGTAATAGTCTCTGGTGAAAAAAGAAAAATAGCGGATTAGAGGAAAATCTAAGAGTGGTTTGGTGTGGTGGAAAATCCCAATGGGTTCAAGAAGAAAAGCAAAAAGGCTAGTCATTTGATGAAAATTGTAGTGGAATTAAATTCTGTAAAATTGAGGCTGTTGTAATTGATATCAGTTTTTTACTTTTTTTACGATTCAAAAACCATATAGGTATTTTTATTTTTTTATTACTCTTCAATTCCTAGTAACAACTTTAACTTTGCATTATTTCTATTAATGTTATCAGGCATTAGAATATTTTTCAGTTAATTTGAAATAAGAGTTTAGAAAACAAATATCAAACAGACAAAGTGGTTTTTCTAGATTTTTTAAAATATTCAGTGTCTTGTTTTCTGTTTCGGTGGACTGTTTTCCGAAATAAACCATTCAGTTTGATACTCGATATGAATCGATTTGTAGTCATTGATACCACTGGAGAATCGACAATGTCCAACTCAATGCGTTTGAGTAAACACCGTAAGAATAATATCCTTCACTCTTTTGCAGGCGTAATCTACCCATATTTAAATGAAAATTTTAATGAAAACAATTTATAGAAGAATTATTTTGGAAAAGCAATGTTTTAATAAATCATCAAGTCAGCAAAACGACGCAATCATAGAATCAATGAAATATTTATTAGCCCCAACAAAATATCAAATATTTAGCTAATATCAAAATATTAGCCCCACAAATATAAACTAGCTTAAATCAATACAAATTGATTAATTTTATTCATTTTTCAATTTGAAGCCTCAAATATAAAATTTCTATTTACTTTTAATATAAAGATTTATGTTCAAATTCCATATTTATTTCATCTTCGTAAATCGCCAAATTACATTTAGAGGTTTCATTTTTCACCATAGAAAACGTTCTTCGCAAAAAATTCAACTTTCCGCCTGCAGAGCATGAAGGGAATAAAATTCAGATATCGACGGTTAGTTCGAATTTCCGTAGGCAACGATTTCCACATTTGTGCCAGAATGGCGTTCGTTATACGGGGTAGTATAAGCTGCTTCGATGCTTCATTGCTCTCCCCACATTGAGATGATCTAAAAACCGGAATAACGTGAATGTATAAGTGCATTATTAACCCATTCCCTCTCGAGTCTGCTTTTCCTCTCAATTTTACGATCGACACACCTTCAATGTCGAATCAGTAAATACTAGATTATCATTTTATACAGAACAAAGATGTTGAAAAAACACCTGACTGCTTTGAAACTCGACAAGTGCTGTCGATAAATGATCGTACCTAACACATTTCAATTTTTTCCCTTGGAAAACTTGAGTATTATTTTAATCACTTACTTGAAAGTTTGCCCATAAAAAACAGGTTTTTAAGCTTCGTCTTCTGAAGTATCGCAGTGTGGGGCTATTAGATACAACTTTTACGTATTTTTTGAGGTTTTTTTAACTTCACGCACAAGAAAATTTGTTTTCAGCTTTTTCGTTTTTACAAACAGTTATATGACTCAATTCTGAAGAAAAATAAATCATTTTTAGATTTTTAAATCATTTTCTACTTACTAATTATCATTGTTGAAAAGTTGTACCATTTTGTACTGCCGATCTTTTAAACAGGTACAACTATTCTGTTTTTATGTTTTAAATGAATAAAACAATTTTTTCATACTCAAATACCATTTGGAATAATTGTTATTTAACTATTCGAGAGTACTTTCTGACGATAAAATATGAAAAAAAAGTTTAATTAAGAAATTCAGATTAGTTTGAGATTTATCAAAGAGAAAAAAATAAAACAATTAAACACCAACATTAATATTAACGAAATATATTTTTAGAAGGATCTATAATTTTTTTAACATCCATCTAAGATTCTAAGGTCATATCTAACCATTTAATTTACTGGTCATCCCCAATTGAGCAACTTAACTGATCTATAATCTATAATTTAACTGATATAAATTTTCTCCTAGAAACAAAAAAAATTAGCTCTACATTAAAACAATAATTATTACAGATTGCTTTTTAAGGATAACATTTTCTCTTACAATTGATGTTAAAATCTTTAAAATGCAGCACAAAAACTTGATTCTGTCATCGATTGAGTTGCAAAATCGAAAATAATAGAAACCGAAAAGTGAGGTTAGGTTTCTGACAGGTATCCTCATATTTTATACAGTTATATTTCGAAAACTATCAATTATTGTGAAATATTATTTCAACTTAGCTTTTAAAAAAAATAATTAAAAAAAGAAACAAATACCCGACTGCACAAAACTGAAAAATGAGTACATAGCATAACTTGTTTAACCAGCCGAATTGTACCTTGTATTGTATTGTTGTATCTTTGAACTAATTAATGAAAGCACAAACTCGCATTTATGAAACAAATTCCTTTGACCATTTAAATTTGGAAAAAAACACGGACAACCGATGGTTTTTTATTACTTTTGAACTGTTGAACTGACACAAAGTTTGGAGATCTAACCAATTTTTTAAAATGCACCAACATATTTAAACATTTTTCATGAATTGTGCAGAGGTCGTATAAAATTCCACCCTCATCTTCAGAAAAGTAGAAATCCTTTTGAATATTATATGCTAGGAGATTATTATTTTGATTTACATTATCATATTAAAAAACATACTTAAAGTGAGTTGTACCTATTAGCCCCACCATGCGCGAGTAGCCCCACTCTACGCTACATTCTTTCTTCTGAAATTATTAAACTAGAAAGATGTAAAATATAGTCAGTCAATAATTGTAAAGTCTAATTTTTCACATAGAATTTTTAGTGCAATATTTTCTTTATTGGATAATAATTTTGAATGTTCTGTATTGATCATTTATTATAATTGTGTATCTATTTAGTATGATTTAGCCTCGGAGAAAATTATTCGCAAATTCTGCTCAGTTTACAGGGTAGAAACTAATTACAATATAGTTCCATTATTAACACCTTATCTTGACAAATACTGGCCGTATAATGCTCGGTAACATGATAGTTTGAATTAGGGGAAAATGTTCCTTATTTGACATTGAAGTAATTGCAGATTGATGTGCTTATGAATATAAATTTGTACATCTAGCCCGAGACTAATTAATATGCCGTTGACTGATACGTGGAGTATATATCCGAGAGTGCACCTTAAACCCTTCTGCATAAATTTGCTTCTTCTATGCAAATTTAATGGCTTTATTATTTATTTTTAATTAATTCTCATCACTGCATGTCAAATGAAATTTTATTTTCTCTTTTTGGGATAATCTTTTGAAAAACTATTATGATAGATTAAAGAAAACTTGTATTTGCAGAGCTATTCTGCCTTTTCGGTTGGAAAGTAGAGGAAATAAAAAGACTGACGATTCTGTCAATTTCAATGGTGAGCATTATTTTGCAGATCCAGAACACTACTCTATTTTTACTGCAGTAATGCAGCAGTGAGCTGTAATCGCAGGAGTGTTTTGAACTTTTACAATTGCTCGCGGTAGACTGTTTTCGCGCATCTCTCTGCTCTACTTCAGTTGACTGAAAGAATGCAAAATGTAATCAAAGGAGAAGCTAATAAAATGCAAAAAAGTTCCCTCTGCAGTCCCCTGCATGGCAAATTTAATATTATAAAAATTCCATATACTCTAACAGAATGGCCTTTTTTTAATACCATGACTTTTTTTAAGCAACATATTAAAATCACAGAAAAAGTGAATTTGTTAAAAGAATATATTTTCTTCGATTTTTTTTATTTCTCTCAATTATCTCAAATGAAAACGAGTTTAATAAAAGCCGAGGATATTGTTACGGAATTTTTCGTACAACTAGCCTACAACACACTGCCTTTAATAAATTTTAAACCTAGAGAAATTTTCAATTAACTTGAAGTGAGTCAATCCATGCTAATGTAATATCGAACTTTATAAAGTTTCAAAGTTACTATACATATAGAACGAGAGGCCTTAACCGTAATATACCTTTAGATATTTAAGTACTATAGATTCTTGTTAGATATATAAAGCAGCTATATTTATGAAATTAATATTCAGAAAGATGCAAAAATATTATTACATAAATAGTCTTTCTTTTATTGACTTTTTATCCTTATCAAAGCACGAAGCATTGCTTGAAGAGTCAAGGTAATTTTTTCCTCGATTCCATTTTCCCCTTGTGTCGCAGTGTATTTTCTTTAGTCGAACTAAGTCGTCAGAATGCAAAATTAACGAGCTTCGTGACACCTCTCGCCTCGAGACTCTGCAAATTTTATCATCCTCGTGGCATCGAATGTTGACCTCATATCATTAATATATTATTGATGCTGTTGTTGCCGGGAACCTCCATTGACAGGGGTGTTCCTATATTATAAAATCGCTCAAAGAATATAAGGAAACTCTAAAAATGATAAGAGGAATCAAACGATAACGTCCAGCCACAATCGTAAAATTTACAATAAAAAATTCCACGCACCGGAAAACAGCCGCATTTAAATTTTTCTTTGCGGTTACATAATAAAGTCACCCTAGATAATACATTGTTTTTACTCAGAAAAAGAAAGTGCGCTCTTAAAAGCCAATTGTGAAATTTTATTATTTTTTCAAGTTTCAAAAGAAGGAAATTAATTCTCACTTTTCAACCTGTATTTTTTATTTCCCTTTTTTAGAGCGAGTTACTGGCAAAAGAACACGCAAATTGCTTTTGATAAGGCTTTTCAAGCAGTGTATTTTTTTAATTATACTTTTTATTAGTTTTTAAAGCCCAAGTTTAAAGAAATTTCAGAAAAGCAGAAAAGATAGTAGAGAAGAATATTTAGAATTGAAATGGACTTTATATGTTGTTTCTTACTCTAGGAACTTCTTGAGAAAATAGAAAGATCTGATCTTAAATAAATATATGTTTTCAACTGAAATTCTTCTTTCGCTGTTTTGTTGATTCAATATTTTCTATGACGAAAAATATATTTGTATGCAATTTTTATCTCTTGCTTCATTGTTGTGGGTATTCTGAACATGATACCCTTTAGATGGGATATGAATTTCCTAGCCATTGGTCTCGTTTCTTCTGCAACGATATGAAAATTGAGAATTGATAGTCGGCTATTGATAACAGTCGCTGCCAGTGACGTATCCAGAATTTACGAGACAGAATAAGGAAGGTGGTATGGAGAAGACCACTTCTCTGCTCAACCACTACATCGCTCCTCCATCTTGTAAAGGAAGATATAGTCACAAAAACAGGATTGGAATTAGGCTCCTGGAACTCCAAGAAAAATCACCCAATCAGAACAGTATTTTTTATCTCTGAAAAAATATCAAATATTGATACCTACATGTATTCCTTCATGATTTATATTTATTGTTGACGTTCTTATTGATTACCCTCTATAATCTTTTCAAGTCGAGATCTTTTCATTTCCGCAAGTTATAACTGATGAAATATCGAAGCACTTTTGAGTTTTCAAACTTGGAAGCAATAGCTTTTTTTTAATTTTCTTTAGATCTAAACTTTGATGTTCTCAGGAGTAACGCCTTCAAAGTTCTCGCACTTTCTTTCATGCCCTCTCGCTATAGGGGAGAATTGAGAAGAATGTAATTTATAGGTATAAGCGATTCTGGTGCTTTGCCAAAGACGGCAGCAAGACATTGCACTTTATACTCCTTTATTTCTTTACCATTATCTGCATTTGACAAGAAAAAAATTCTTGTACTTGAAATCGTGGTTTTGAACAAGTTATTATCTGTGATAAAGTGAGAGTGAAACTGTGCTTTTGTCTCAGTAAAAGATTCTTTAGGAAAACACTGAAATCTGGATGAGTGAGTCAATAAGTTGGGTGCAAGAGGGACTGCGAAATTCCCAGGAAACTTTATAAATACATACGAAAGTTCCACGAAGTACTTTACTTACAGGTGAGTTATTCGCTAATCTCTTTTGCTATCGTATCTAGAATTTACAATGTTCGTATAATTTGCATTTAAGTTATCATTTCAACCAATGAGATTATAAATTTAAAAATAGATAAAAATTTCTTTCACCATTTCTTAAAAATATTCCCAGGAAGAAGTTTTTTACATTTAAACAAAATTTGTTTAAATCAAAAATATAATTTTATTGTAACGGGGTAAAAAAAACATATGTTTGATTCAAACAAATATTATTTGAGTCAAAAAGTAAAGTAGAAAGTAAGTTTTCTTAGAGTGTATAAGATATTAAACATGTATGGTAAAATTACTATTTGTTTATGCAAATTACCTCTATTACATTTGTAGTAAAGTTACTGTATAAATTTCTAACAGTGTGTCATTGTTTGCTCTGCCAATTTCTTTTTTGCTTTTTGAACGATTCACGCCAGTCTTTATTTCTCTCCTTCGGAAGTCGACTTGGCAAGGTAGCAAATTTTCCGTGAATTATAGTTTCAATTTCACAAGTATGGAGCGAGGAAGCAGCAAATTAGACCGCGATTAGCTCACTCTGCGTGCAAGAACGTCTTCATTAGAGGTTAACGCTTAAGGCTTAGATGGATAATTATCAAGAAGATTCGCTTAAGTGAAATAATTTGTTATTAGGTGCTTGCTTCGCAAAATTCTGTTTTCGCAATTGCAATTTTTCCGTTGGTGAATGTTTCATCTTTATTAAAATCTTGAAATATTATTATCAAAGTTTATGTAAAAGGACCAAAGGATAAAGTTATCTTTATATTTTGTCAGTTTAATTCCATCGAAAGTAGTGATTTTAATTTGATGAGTGAAAGTAGCGCTTGGAAATTTCCTGAACGATATGAATTCGATTTGATACTTGTTGGTGGCGCCAGTGAAGTTGAAGTCACAACTCTATATACTTTCAGACGCATATTGGAGAGCAAGATTTCAATTAGGAAAGTTTCTACCTCAAATTTTCGAGTCGCGAACTTTCGTTGCAGACGGCTGATTTACTTCCGTGAATTCTCTCTTTAACCGCTCAGCGTTTGATTCATAATCGTTAAAATGCACTAATTATAAGTTCATTTAACGAGACATTTGCTTAAATACTCTTCTCTCGCCGTTTATACGTTGAGGGCTTTTTAGGTCGTTAATGTTCTTTATCTGTGTATGAATTTTAACCAAAAGGATGTTAATGATTTCAAATATAGCTTGGTTGATTTCATTTGTGGAGAATATGGAAACCGTCAGATTTCCTCAGATTTCATGGAGTCAGATTATCCTAATACCAAGACCAGGATTCGTGCACCGCGGCAAGTTTGTTTAAGTTCACTAGGATAAGTAGAAGAAGCTATTCCGTTCAGCTATGAATTTAATTAGTTTCGTTCGATGCAGTCCGACTTTAGAATTTGACCAAAGCTTGTCTTACTGTCATTTGCTTTTCAACAATTGAGAACACCAATTAGAAAGCAATCAACTCAAAATTCCAATTACATTGACAAAATTTAATTTTGTAATATATAGAGAAAAGGAGAAAACTTTTAAGATGCAGGTATAAAACTTTTAATGAGTTTCCTTTCTGAATTAGAACTTTTAAAAGTACGAATGTAAAAAAACTTTAGAACAAACTCTGTGAGGTGTTTTATCAAAAAAACTGCTGAGTGTAATAACTAAGTATAATAGAGTTCATTTTGTAATAATCAGAATTTGCGTTTACTTTGAATAAAGGTGGAACCTATTTTTTTGTGAAGCGAGAGAAAATTTAAATATTTCTTTGACTTCGAAATAACTCTCTCATCTTTAAATCATGATTTGGATTGCCAGAGGCTCTACGGTGCGCGGCAGTAGGTTTAATTGTCCCTGCATTAGCATCGGCATCTTGCGTCCTTGATTATTTTCTGGAGCTTGAATCACGTTCGATCACGCTGGCAATACACATACCCAGCTGGCAATTTACACCAACTGCAAGCTGCTGAAACGTGTCGACAAAGGAATCTAATTCAAGGGGCAAAAGGGATTCTGAATGAAATATCTCGTGCGCGCCTTGCATGTACTAAAGTCATCAGTAAAATAGTAATTAGAAAATTGCGAAAGTTATTTGAAAGAATAAATTTTTAACCATTCTCAGTTATTTAGGGAAGAATACTTTTTTGTTGGCTTTGAAAAAAAAATAGAAAATCGCTTTAAGCAAAACCAGATTTATAAGTTTTTATATTTATTTGAGCACTATTTTTTATGGCTCAGGATGAGCACTGTGCCATAAAATGTCACTTTCGTGTTATAGTCACGTTTTCTACATGAATTTGTGGGCATATTTTAAGTTTTATCGCATTTTTCCACCGGTTATTATCATTAAATTCTTAACAGTAAAGAAATCGATTAACCATTTAATGCTTTATCGTTTTACAGTTAATAGGCAAATTTCGTTAGATATTACAGGATTAAATTTAGAATGTTTTCTTTACTATAGCAGTAAATGCACGCTCGCTGAGCGTTCACATCTCTAGACATATTTTTTAACATTTAATCTATAAATTATTATTTAAACATTTTTTAAACACTGAAGAATTTACAACTTTCAAAAAAAAGGTTAAGTCGTTTAAAATAATATTTAATAAAAAATTAAATAAATTGATCAAATAAAACTTTAATTAAAAATGTGTATAACGAGATTCAGAACGTTTCTCAATAGCTCTAAACGATTATGAATATAATCAAGACAATTTTATTCATCATATTTAATTATTAAATGTAGTTTATCTTTTTTTAAATTATAATATGAATTTGGGTAAACACATGCTATGTGGACAGATTAAAAAAAGAGTAATTAATAGCGCACCACGCGCGGGAGTGATTGCTGCTAATATTATAATTACTGAAGCGATGGATTGATGCATCAATTTATCGTTTAAAAAATCTTCGCGTGCTTAAGCAACATTTTGGTTTAATTGATTTGATTTGATTCAAACTTATTGAACCATATGATAGAATTTCAAATCTCCTTTAGGTAACTTTTACAATCCCTCAAAATTGTATGAATTTTTTAGAGTTTATCTCTTAAAATAGGTAGATATCATCTAGATTTGCCCAAAGTATTTTGAAATCTCTTAGAATGCTGTTGAAATTTGTCAAAAATTGAAATGCCATTGAAATGCCAAAAATTTGTCTCCTTTTTTCTATACCTTTAAAATTAACTCTATTTCACAATGTTTAATAAATATATCTATCCTCACAATTTAGAAAATATATTATTTTCTATTTTACACTATTTTTAAACTTTTCGGATTTAACAAAATTTACTTAATTCTACCTATGAAACCTTACAAATTTTATGTTTAGTTAAATTCAAGTTACATGAAAATGTCAACACACTAAAAAGTAAAAGCACTCTTTTATAGAGTAGATTTAATAAAAGCTAAATAAGTGAAGGATTTTCCAATAACTTCTATAGCTTTTTAATTAAGCAGGCATGATTTATAGAGTTAAAGAATCATACAAATAAGTTTAACGTCCTTCTATAATAATTAAAGATGATGGAATTCATTTTTTTTTATAAAGAAAATCTGTTTCGTAAAATCGACATAAATGTGCGCTTTATTATTTCCAAAAATTACAGATCGATACATTTATTATTATCTATTAATAATTGCAATTTGAATGATGTATTGTTTTCAAATTTTTGTTTCTGATTTTATATACGGCGTACTCTTTAAATCTGAATTAGTAGTTTTCTACTAATGAAATCGTACCGAATCGTTTACCAATTGCTTTAGTAAGCATTTTTACTAATTTTTAGTAGAAAGCTACTAATTAATGGTAGAAAACTACTAATTCACGTAGTAAGGGTTACTAATTTAGTTAGTAAGCCTTACTAAGTAAATTAGTAGTTTTCTACCATTAATTAGTAGTTTTCTACTAAAAACTAGTAGAAATGTTTACTAAAGCAATTGGTAAACGATTCGGCACTATTTCATTAGTAGAAAACTACTAATTCAGATTTAGAGAGTAGAAAAATATATCTAAATTACAGAAACGATTGAAATTTATATGAGATTGTTTTATTTAAATTCGATTTTTTATTTGTACAACTTCAAAATGCTTCTATTATTATTTCAAAAATCCATATTGCGCACTGGAAATTCGTTTAATACTTTAAAAACTTTTTAAACAATCTCTGACATGGATTCTACAATATATGTTCGTTTTTTCAAGAATTTAATTATTTTTAATTGGAAAAATTTTTTAATTTCTGTTTTAAAGTGCATCTTTTTCTACAAACGTCATTATCACTAATTAATGAATAAGTATCTAAATCAGGGAGTAAAGCCGAAGTAATATGGGTTTCGGTTTCTACTTTTCGGTTAAAACCCTTAAAAATTTCGGTGACGATATTCACTTTTCGGTTAAAACCCATAAAAATTTTGATTTTGGTTTCCGCTTTTCCGTTCAAACCCTTAAATATTTCGGTTTTTTGTTTTTTTTCGATTTTTGGTTGTTTTAACTATAAATAAGGAAAATAAGTTTTTGAGCGTTAAAATTACACAATTTTTATAGTGAAGAAATACAGCTTTTTGACGCGTTGCGGTTCAAGTAAGGACCCCTATTAAACACTTTATTCTGTCAAAAAAAAAAAACGAAAAAAAATGAATTTTACAATTATTTCCATAAGTGGAATTCAAATTACAATAAAAATTATAATAAAAAATTGTCGATAAAACCGGTTGAAACTCCATTACGGGGTTATAGATAATCTCTTTTAATTCTGAACAATTTTCATTTCACATAAATTTAGTATTTAAAATGAATTCTTTATTGTATAAATCTATATACATATTTTATACATAGACCAGGAACCATATTTTCTTTAGTGTGTTCTTTGGAACAATGAGAACATTTGTAAATTAAATGTTAGTGATAGAAAAAATTAAACTTTTAAATTTAAACTTTATTGCGCTTCATATTATAAAAAATCTTTGGTAAAACCGATATAACCTTTATTTAAAAGGGTTTCAGTTTCTACGAATCGGTTATTAGGGATTTAAAATAAAGGTTTTGGTTTCGGTTTTTAAAATATGTTTTTTCGATTTCAGTTTTAGCTTTTCGGTTTTTCAAAATACTGGTTTAGAATAAATCCACTGCACACAAAATTTCAAGGTCCTAAGACTCATGTGAGAAGATATATTTTCTTTAAAATTATTAATGTACGAGTAGAAATATAAAATTTAAAATAATACAACTCAATAACTTCACAAACGATTTTCAAAAGTCTGCAATGGCTTTACTTTAAAGAGGGTCATGGATATACAAAAAAATTCTTATAATTTTTTATCTTATTAAACAAATAAATTTTTAGAAAATCACGAAAACTTGCAATTTCATATGCGATTCGAAATTTAAGTTAGATTTATTACGAATTAAAAAAAAAAGCAATTTTCAATTTAAATAAACAGATCACTATTTCAAATTCAATACACTGCTAGTTTTAAAACATTCTTTAGAATGCTGTCCAAATAAAGAAAGATTAATAGGTACTATTATATGAAATATTTATATTCATACAACTTTTTACATATTATAATGATCTAATAACCAAAAATGGTTCAGGCCCGGCGGAACATCCCTTGTCTGTTTCTTTCGCTCATTAAGTAGTGCAAATGCAAACAAATGAGAGTAAGCGAGACACATGTGGAAGAACGGCATTTGTTTTCCACATTTGAAACAAATCGAATCGAAACATTTGCTCATGCGTATTAAGTATTTTAAACGTCAAACTGATATATAACAAACTGTATGACAACAAAATTCTAAAAACAAAAACATCCGAATAAGCGAGCGAAACTTAAGGTGCGTCCAGAATAGGAACTTCTTATGTCGCTTATGCATGCATATGAATGCTTATGCAGTTGCATATATGTAGGTTTTGACGTGTAGGTCCATATCGTTACCATGGTTAGCAAAGGTTTACCTCAATGTAAAACTTTGGCAACCATGACAACGAGGTTTATGTCAACGTAAATCTTTGGTAAGCATGGCAATGACATTGACCTACATGTCAAAACCTAATATGCAAATGCATAAACATTCATATGCATACATAAGCGACATAAGAAGTTCCTATTCTGGACGTACCTTTAGACACTTCAATGTGGACAGAATTAATCCATCTTATTTTATTATAGTTAATAATTGCTTTAAAAACAAATAAAGATCTAGTAATCTGGTACGGTCACATAAAGCACGACTTTATCTGATATGTAACAATATGGTGCATGGTAATCCCTTAATTGGTGGGTCAAGTAATCTGAATATGTGTTTGTAAGTGCTTTCCGTGGTCGAGTTAAGTGAATTTCAGTGGTAATGACGAATATTCGTGATTATAGTACATAGTTTTGCATATAATACATACATATACCTGAATAAAATTTCAGTCGTGATGACATTTAACCATAAAATGTCCAAATAATTGGTTTCAAACACTCCAAGATTGTTCCAGTTTATATAAATTAAAATTTTAATGTAAAGCAGTAAATATTTTAGTATTATTAGAATTCCAAGACACATGTTTCATAAAAATAAATTAATATTATACAGGAGGAGTTTTTTATAAGAGATGTACTAAACTGTATTAAAGAGGATCAAACAAACACGAACAAACACTGAAAAAGCGATGATATTTTTTTTGTGTTTCTGAAACAACAAAAGTTGCTGCATCTGTTATGACTGAAACATAAATGGACAGTAATTTTTTGGTACTTTTCAATGCAGCTTCTGGCTATAAATGTTATGACGTCCTATCGCTCTTCTCCTCTATTGGTCAATAAGTTACAAAGTGCTTTGAGGAATCTCGGAATGAAGGATCCTTTTATTTAAAATTTCTTGAAAGACAGTGAATAGACGAAAGAAGGTTAAAGATATTCAATTTTCTTATAGATTCGTCTTCCTTAAGAGAAAAGAGAGTGCAAACGTTCTTTTCTGTAAATCCGATGACCGTGGGATTGAACTCTTTTCACTTATTCTGAAATCTTATCTTTTCTCCATCAAGGAATTCATTTTATTCAATATCAATTCGTATTTTTGTACTTCAATCTAGTCTCAAAATTGTTTTTCAAAACTCGTATTTCTATTTTTATAAATTTTTGTTTTTTGTAAGTTCTGTATCGGTAGCTGAATCCTTTTCCATCACATGCATGTGGGCTAGCTAAGCCGCAATTCGATATAAAATACACGAGGGTCATTGTAGTCCATCCTGCACGGAACGACTGGTGATTCAGTGAATTTTTCTCGTTGAAACGTCATCTCGCTCCGATTTACAGTGCGATTTCCCGCAAAACGTTGTCTTCCGTTACGTTCATTGCGATATAACGAAAAATGGATGAAAGGATGAAAACTACAGTGATGCTGACATGCAACTTCTTTTCTCACTCTTATTTATTTTATAAGCGTACACATAGATACACCAGAAAAAGAGAGCTGTAGTATACGTTTTGCCTATCGTTTTGCTCAGAATATAGCTACTGCAGAAAAATCGTTATTACCATGAAATGGAAGATTATTTTTGTCTTTTATTATACCTGAAAAGATATCTTATTCTTAATTTAAAACAGCAAACATAGTTAAAATTGATTATTTTTGTGATTAAAATTCTGATCGACTCATATGTAATAAAATCTATATATTCCTGCCTAAAATTGGATAAAAAATTGGATAACAATTGCTCTCACATTTTGAATTAAATTCATCAGTCAACGAGAACCTGTTGAAAATGTAATAAAAATGCCGTTAGTATGCATAACCAGAATCGGCTTAGGTACTACAACACCCCAGGTGATATTTTCATCCTTTAAATGCAAAACACAAGGATTCAGAATAATTTATGCAATGCGTGCTTTGAAAAAAATCGAATAATTATGCGAGACAAGTACATACACTCAACTATTAAAATACTCAAATTAATGAAATCTTATTTAATTAGATTTGTTTCAAAGCGATAAATTTAACTTCTTTTTTTTTGGATTAAAAGCAAAAGTAAATTTTCAATTTATGGGCAGAAGGATGTAAATTTATAGGTAGGATGTAATGCTTGTTAAATTCAATTTAATTCTCCGTGTTCTATATAAAAGCTATATTTTAATAAAGTTCCTTCGTAATTTACAATTTAAGTAATATTTTCTTTTATTTAAGTTATAAATTTACTCTTACTCGTGCATCAAAAATAGAATGTTCTTAATATGCATTCAATTTTAAAGTGAATTCAAAGTCTGAAATAAAAAATGTCACTATTTGTCAGAGTGACGGCTTAATGTAGACATACATCTGTGTGATGCTGACAGGTTGGCCGAAATTTAAATTCATGACTGGGGCTAATTTTTTCATTGGATTTTTCTTCTTCATTTCTTAATTTATGCTTGCCTATTTTATTTTGTGTTTTTTTATTTGTCAGCTTTCTTAATTACGACTTAATCTTTCTTATTAAATTGATTCGAGTACTTGCTCCACAATAGTGTCTAGAATATACAACTAGAATATTTCCTGAATGGAGTTGCAAAACGTTGACTGGAATAGCTTCGTAGCTCGACCTCATTATCATTTCAGAATCTCACCATATATTAGCGCAGGAAACCATACACATAGACTCTATACCCACACAATGCTCTACAAATTATTCAATAATATAAATTCATCATTCTTTTATATCTTTGCTGTGAAACGAGAAGTTTTTTACAGTAAACTAATAATATTACACAAAACTCTTAGAACTCTTTTATTGTTTTTCTTAAAATTGTTTGCATAAAGTTAAAACTGGTAGAAATTAAGATTATGAAATCGAGACCAGAATCGTTTCATGTGGCCATTATAAGCATCCCATGAGTCGCATAAAAAACATAGGGTCGCATTTGAATTATTACATTGGAAAAATTAATTGCTCAGGAAGCCGACCTACATAAATCTTCCCTCAAATTGGAGAATTGAGGCAAATTCCAATGCGTGCATATAACTACATTTGATCTATTTCCATTCAATGCAAAAATCCAAATAAATAATCGAGTGTCAAGGCTGGTTATTTTGTATATTTGTTTTGGAGAACTTGGACATTGGCAATCTTTGTTATGCTTTTGTTGAACTGATGAATTATTATTCATGTCTTCTTTATTCTTTGTATTATTTTGAGAAATCTGTTAAAGCACTTAAAATTTTTTTGTATCAATACAAATGTAAAGTGCAAATTTACTAGAAAAACTTTTATACTAATTAGGATGGGCTTCTCAAAAGTTAATTAAAAGTTCGAGTACAAGGTTTGGAACTAAACTTTACAATAATCTACCATTGTATAAATATCGAATTTGAATACAAAATTTTTTCAAAAATGAAAGTTCTATTACTGAAAGGAACAATCGTGGTTGTCGTGTACAGACAAATTTATGAGGTAATTTACACATGAGTTGGTTGGGTCTGAACGTGCACTTGTCAGTTTCTAAAAGAAATAGTTGCAAACAAAGGATCACTTTTCCGGTTTTCCAGGGAAAATAGACCAAAGTGTTTTTCCCTTTCTCATAAATTTTCTCTCGCTTTATTTCAGCTCTCTTTTAACAAAATACTACAACATTGTTGAAGTTTTTATTTTTATAAATATTTTCATATGATTCCAATTCTTTGAGAATAACTTTGTACTAATTTGTAATATAAAGTAAAAAATATTGCCATAAAATATAATACAATACAATAATATTGGCGATATTTTGACGCCGTACTTTTTTGTATTTGCTTCATGTGGAGAAAATGTAATATATTGGGATCCTTAATGCATTAGGAATAAACTAAGTTTATGGCAAGTAAAATTTATACACCTTCAGGATTTATATGTACGTACGTATTTCACTCAAATTTGATGACTGGACTTATACGACTGAATTAATTTGACAGAATTATACTATAATAAATATAATAATCAAGACCCACATGGCTCTTGTTACTAATTAGTCTATGAAGTATTAGTCTATGAATTATTTCCATAGTACGGTATACCTAGATTTGAACTAGGCCACCAGATGATAGACAAGCATAGATCACACAAGAATATTTTGAAAGCTTGCCAGAAACTCGTATTTGAGAGAAAATTATGTTCTCTTAAAATATCTTTTTCTCCTGTAGGATATGGTTGTAATCTCGGCTTTTATCGCGTGTATTATAAATTTTATTTACAGCATCTTTCCATATATCCTCTCGATGACGTACGATTAATGTATACAAAATACGTATTAGTAAAAGCGAAGATGAATATATTTTACTAAAATTGTCACTGGGACTGGGTGTGTTGAATTGATCTTGATGAGAGAGATGATTTATATTCTGGACAGGTGACTTTTAGACATTCGGTATATGGACCATTCAGATTCAAAGACTCCCTAAGGTTCAATTCTTATAAGAAACAGAAAACCATAACATACGTTATGCTTCCCTCATCCTTTTTATGGATAAATCCATTTCGAATATCGCTGACTAGGAGAAAAAAATAAAAAAAATTTTTCGATCAAATTTTTTCCAGATATTGTGTGTAAGGCTCTCAGATTAAGGAATTTTGTGTATTATGAATAGTTTTCTTCAAGTTGCTCAGAATTACGTTGCATAGTGTTCTGATTTGAAGGCTTCCACAGGGAAGAAATTTTCAAGTTGTAATAGATTTTTCTTTAATGAAACAATAAACTCTTGGAATGAAGTGTAGGTAGATATTCTACATAAAGCTTAAGTAGAAAATCCTGAGACTCGGTTCGCCATAAGCTCTCGTTTACAAACTTTCAGAGCCAAGTTTCAAAACAAATTAAGATATTTTCTTTCAAATGAATTTCACTGTCTTTTCATTAAAGTGAGAGGAAAAGTTGCGTCCAGTGCACTTAATCCAATTTCCAAGTAACCTTTTAATTTAAACAAGTGAATTGGTTTGAGATGAAGATTGTCAACTTGCAGAGCCTTGAATCGTAAATGGCAAATAGGAAATTAAATTTGCACGTTTATCATTTACACGGAAAGCATTTTAATGTATGCTCTTAAAAGTAAACGGTCCTCGAGTGGTATCAGTCATGTTTATATCAAGTCGTAAATTTGTGTAGCTTTTTCAGAAACATATTAATTTATGCATGTATTTGTATACATAGAATATATAGATATTTTTGTGATTGATACCGAACGTAGGTTGTTTCGTTTTGGAGATTAAGGTCGATTCTTTTATGTCAGGTGAGAACATTTATTTTTATTAATTTCAGCTGTATTAATAAACAAATAAGTTGAATGGGTTTTTCTCTTGAATCGATAATTGATCGTGGATTAATTAATGGTCCAAGTTTATGCCAAAGTAAATTCTACAAGGTTCCTCGGAAAACAATGAACCACTAAAACTGGATGTATAAAGTCATTATTCCAGAAAAAAAAGATCAAAAGCTCTATTCAATGAGAAATTTCGAACAGCAGAGAAAAATTAAATTTCGTTGAATTAAATGTAAATTTTGTTGAAAAGAACGTTCTGCACTGTTCGAAATTGAAATTCACTTCTTTTTATTTCACCCGGAATTTTTTTTTTAACGTCCGTAAAATATCTGTGGAGAGTTATTACGCTCGGTATATTCGGACCGTTTCCGCAAATCCTCTCTCGACATTTGGAGTTATTTCTCTCTTTCTTTTTGCGTTTTTCTTTCCCTGCCCGTCAATTATATCGACTTCACCAGCCAATTGAATTCTAAGAATACAGTCTCTAGGCTCTCTACGGTAAGAAAATCCACTAAGACTAATCGCTTCAGATATATGCGTTTAATCGAAGAATCCTTTTTCCGGAAGAACGAAACTCTAAACGAATTCCGGCCTTATTGGTCGGTATTTGTATCGCTTGGATCGTACGTTTTGAAGGAGAAAGTCTTTCCAATAACAAGTACTCTAGTATGTAACAATATGAATTTCTGAGTAGTGAGCTATGTGCCTAGAAACCAGAGTTCGTTCGGAATTCAGGATGACAGAGATAAAATTTTCGAAATTACAGATGAGATTAATTTTCTTGGAATGTCGCTCGTTCGATTCTGCAAAAGCAATCAAAGTTTACAAAGAAATATTTTGTAAAGAAATTTTACGCGAACATAAAAAATTAAATTTTTTTATTAATATAAAATTCTGGGAATTTCGGAATACGTTATTCTCAGGAATAGAACGTCAATTAATTTTTGTCATAAAGCTCACGTTCCCCTTTGTTTTTCAGACTGGAAAGGATAAGGAATTATAGGATTATCTACATATATATAAAAGAAGTGCTTCTTTCAAATAGTATAAAAAATTTATAAAGAAATGATAGGTACCGCAGGGTGGGGCTATTATGTACAATTTTTACGTATTTTTCGAGGTTTTTTTTTAACTTTACGCCCAAAAAAATTTTTTTCTGCTTTTTCATTTTACAGATATTTAGAGAACTTAATTCAGAAGAGAAATCAATAATTTTTAGATTTTTATATCATTATCTACTTATTAAATAATTGTTGAAAAGTTGTATCTTTTTGTACCGCTAATCTTCTAAATAGGTACAACTATTTTTTTATGTTTTAAATGAATAAAACAATTTTTTAATACTGAAATACTACCTAGAATTATTATTTAACTGCTTGAAAATACTTTCTGATGATAAAATATGAACAAAAAAGATTAATTAAGAAATTCATATTAATTTGAGATTTATCAAACAGAAAAAAATAAAACAATTAAACATCGACATTAATATTAACGAAATATATTTTTAAAAGGATCTATAATTTAACATCTATGTAAGATTCTAAGGTCATTTCTAATCATTTAATTTACTGGTCATCCCCAACTGAGCAATTTAATTGATTTATAATCTATAATTTAACTGATACAACCCGAGTCGAAATACAGACCCTACTTTGACGCTCTTCACGCTGTCATTTGTAGGGGCTAAGGTTTTAAAGTAGAGGC
>JBAGKK010058192.1:0-28023 GCA_037177015.1 Euceroptres primus
AGTTTGTAAACTAATTGTTATTTGAGCAAATAAAATAAGTATTTATGTAATTATTTCTTTCGTTCGTGATATATATATATATATATATATATATATATATATTCTTATTTTAGAATAATTAAATTGGATTTTAATTAAATGATTAAATTAATAAAATTTTTAAAAAATTGCATTTGTATGTGAAAAACTCCGGAAATGTGTGTTACCCATTGGAAACAAGCATATTAAATGTTTAGTATCGCGTAATTGACAAAAATTTCATGAAACAATTGAATATATAAACATTTAAATAATAATAAAGCAAAAAAAATTTTTTGAATCCGGACGGCGAGAATCAAGCCCGGAGCCTCTGCGCACAAATTAGGCGCTCAACTGCTGAGCTACTAGGCCACTTATGAGACGGATTTTTCAAGTCCATAAGACAAGCGACAATATTTTTAAAGCCGTTTTTCTCAAAACTGGCCAAATATTGTGTTCTAGGAATTTCACAACTTTAACCCTTTACTAGACTTACACCTCACTTTAGATATCTACATTTTGTTTTCCTAATTTAATCTTACTTGTTAACCCTATTTGCTTAAACAATGAATTTCTATTAGTCACCGGAGAACTAAAAATTACCAACAGACACACGCATTGAATTAGGAGCACTGCTTTAAGTATTTTTATAACTTTTATCATCCCTCTAAGTAGCTTCGACCCTCCCCTTTGGGCGACGATGTTACATTTCAGACCATTGATATCACTCCCGGAAACATTCCTGATACGACCACCCTATTATCGACAAATTTTCAAATTTTCCCTAGGGATGGTTTCTGATAGAAATTTTAGATCAATGTCAGAGTTGGTGATTTTTCTAATACCAAAGCTCACAAAAAATTTTTCATTACAATTCTGACTATTGATATCACTTCTGGCAACATTCCTGATTATCGACAAGTTTTCACATTTTACCAACGGGTGGTTTCTATCAGAACTTCTTGTTAAATGTCAGAGTTGGTTATTTTTCTAATACCAATGCCTCAACAAATTTTCAATTACAATTCTGATTATTGATATCACTTCCGGAAACATTCCTGAGACCATCATATTATCAAAAAATTTTAAAATTTGTCTTAGGGGCGGTTTTTAATAGAATTTGTAGATGAGCTCCAAAGTTGGCGAATTTTCTAATACCAAAGCCCCAAAAAATTTTGAATGACATTTCTAGCAATTGATATCACTTCCGGCAACATTTCTGATACCACCCTATTATCGACAAGTTTTCAAATTAGACTTAGGGATCTTTTTTAAAATGAATTTCCAGATAAATGTAAAAAATGACCATTTTAAACATATTAAAGTCCCCAAAAAATTTCAAATTGCATTTCTGAATATTGACATCACTTTCGACAACCCTCCTAAGGCACCTATATCATCCACAAGTTTTCAACTAGACTTAGGGCTGGTTACAAAAAGAATTTCCAGATAAATGTCACAAATGACAATTTTCAAAGTATCAAACACCCAAAAAAATCTTAAATTGCATTTCTGATTATTCGAATCACTTTCGATAACCCTTCTGAGGCACTCACATTATCTACAAGTTTGCAAACTAGATGTAGAGGTAGTTTTAAAAAGAATTTCGAAATAAATGTCAGAAATGACGATTTTCATAGTATCAAAGTCCCTTAAAAATTTAGAATTGAATTTCTGACTATTGACACCACTTTTTGGGGCCCCCTATTATCCACAAGTTTTCAAACTAGACCTAGGGGTGGTTTCAAGAACACCTTTTTGGGGCCCCCCTATTATCCACAAGTTTTCAAATTAGACCTAGGGGTGGTTTCAAGAAGAACTTCTAGATAAGTTTCAAAAATGACAATTTTCACAATTTAAATTTTTTGGGGACTTTGGTAATTGAAAAATCACCAACTCTGACATTTATCGAAAAGTCCTATTAGAAACCACACCTTATTCTTACATGAAAACTTTTGAATAATAGGGGTGCCTCCGAAAGATTTCTGAAAGCGATATCAACAGTTAGAATTATCATTCAAAATTGTTTGGGGACTTTAATAGTTTAAAAAGTGTCATTTTTTATATTTATCGGGAATTTTTTTCAAACCACGCTCAGTTCTAATTTGAAAACTTGTCGATAATAGGGTGTTCTCAGGAATATCGCAGGAAGTGATGCCAATAGTCGCAAATTTTTTGGGGGCGTTGTTGTTTTGGAACTCATCTAAGTTTGGAAAGTTTGGAACTCATCTAAAAATTCTGTCAGAAACCACCCCTAGGTCAAATTTGAAAACTAGTGAAGAATAATACAATCACAGAAATGTTGCTGGAAGTGATCCCAATTGTTATAAATGCACTTGAAAATTTTTTGAAGGCTTTGGTATTAGAAAATGCAACAACTTTGAAGCTCACATATAAATTCTATGAAAAACCACCCCTAGGTCAAATTTGAAAACTTGTCGATAATAGGATGGTCTCGGAAATGTTTCCAAAGGTGATATCGATAGTCGGAATTACAATTGAAATTTTTTTGAGGGCGTTCATATTAGAAAAATCACCAACTCTGCCATTGATCTAAAAGTTCTATCAAAAACCACCCCTGGGGCAAATTTGAAAACTTGTCGATAACAGGGTGGTCTCAGGAATGTTTTCGGAAGTAACATCAATGGTCTGAAATGCAACATTGTCGTCCAGAGTGGGGTTCAAGATTGCTTAGAGGGATGATAAATGTTATAAAAATACTTAACCCAGTCCTTCTAATTCAATAAGTGCGTGTGTTGGTTGTTTAAGCAAATAGGGATAACAAGTAAGATTAGATTAGAAGAACAGAATATAGATATCTAAAGAGGTTTAAGTCTAGTAAAGAAAATACATAGAAATTGAAAAAGAAAAAAAATTTGTAAAAAAGAGTGCACTTTTGTTCGGGTGTAGAAACGGTAGTTTTATTTGGAATGTAAGTTGCAAATATTGAAGAGCAGGTTGGTAGTTTGGCGCTTCACTTCGTGGAGTTTCCATAAAAGCTGCAATACAGGAGGCAGCTGATGCGGTCGGCGCGCGTTCGCGGCGCAGCTGCACTCAGGCTTCACCCGGAGGCACACCTACACGGAGCTTTGTTGCTCTGCAGTTGCTAACCAAAACACCGCAGAAAATTGTATGGAGTACACGAGTTCCGTCTTTACTAGCGGAGATCGCCGCTCAAGTTGTTACAAGCGGCCATGACGAATTGATGCTTTTCAAATAGAAGCAGTCAAAATTAACGAAAGTTTTCTAAGGGAAAAAAATAATTCAGAAAATAGAGGTATTCTCTTATTCTTGTTTATTCGAACACCTTGCAGTTTTTTATGTATAACTAAGTTATTTTTTGCACTATCTGATTGAAAAAATAGTTTTCTACTTCCTCAGAAAATTTTCGATGCTAAGTGCTGTTTTTCAGGTAAAATATCATTATTAGTTTGCAAAAAAAAATTTGAAAATGTCGAAAATTTTCGATTTTCTGATATTGATTTTTTTTTAGATTCTAAAGTAGTCGTCATTAGACGCAGGAAAAATTGTTTTCTGGCATAAAAAAATATATGCCTAAAAGGGTTAAATATTCATAACTAGCAAACCAGATGAATGTAAACTCATCGTTGAATTATGGGCCACTGGCTTGCCGGCCGGCTTCATGGTCGTTCACGCTTCACTAATTCGCCCCTCCCGCCCGAGCGTCTCTTGACCGGCCTACATCGCTCGAACATTCAAGGCCGCCAGAAGTTGTTTACATTACGACTCTCTGCGCATTTACTTTTGTACGTTCAGAGACTATATACGCGGTCATGCATGTTGCCATAAGATTGCTCGTTCGTTGCTTTAAATCCGGTTTAAACTGGATTTTAATAGGATTGAATTTTAGGACCGTCTACCCCCGAGCCCGGCCCATAACTCAACGATGAGTGTATATCGATTTTTTGAAAATGAAAGATAAAAGAACAAGGAATATGATTCTTAAAAAAGCGAAAAAATATAGCGTATTCCGTCAAAAATTGAATAAAAAAAGTTGTAGGATAATTTTTATTTAATCTAAGATTGTTTAAATTTAAATATCGTGGCAAGCTAGTAGCGCCACCGTTAGACGATATGCGAAAAGAAATAAGCGTGAGCCGTTTTCAAAGTTAGATACACGCTTCCTGCCATGGGCAGGAATCATCTCTCGTATTCTATTTTAATTTGATTAATTAAAAGAGTTTTAAAGACCAATCTTGTCATCTCTGTGCATGAGTAATCCTACAAATTTTTGGGGGCTCCTCCGGGAAATTCCAGAGAGTGCCTGTATTGAGACAAGATGACAAGAAAGACGTGAAAGTGTGTAACCTTGAAGTCGAAAGGAGAGTTGATTGCATAAGAGAAAACAATGCGATAGACTTTGAAGAGCTGGGAAAATTGAGGACGGAAGAGTCTATATGTTTTAAAGGAAAGACGAATTTGCTGAGCACCGAAGACGCAAATGATAGACGATCATTTTTAAAGCACCGAAAACGTGAATGGTAGACGGCCATTTTTTATCTAAACGAAGACGGCGAAGGACGAACATGAGATTCCAGGACGGCTATTTTCGAATGTGTAGTTGATAAGTATATTTTGATGTCAATTTTATTTACTTGTCGACCTTGATTGTAACGCTGAATTTACTTTCTTGTTTTAATCACCTGATTTTGATTGTGTATTTTGATTGAAAAAAAGAACAAAATACGGAGAAGTTAGTTGAAATTGAGAAAATTAGGAATCAGTTAAAAACTGCCCCTCGCAGTTCCATATGCACTTTGTATAAATTAATATTCGAGGAGGAGGGTGACCGTAAAAACCGTAGCAAGTTGCGTGAGTTTTCAGGATTTACGTTTACCGATGATTCGGTGGAATTTCGCGCTAAGCTAGAGTATGCGAGTTGTTTTTTGATTGCTGACCTAACCTCAATATGCAATGTTTTAGGACTAAGCTATCATGGCAATAAGGAACAGTTGAGGCAGAATATTATTCGGTCTTTAATGAACATAAATTCGTTAGCTAATGAATATAACGAGAGTGATACAGAGGACGAACAAGATGATAGGGATGACGAGTCTTTTAAGGCGATGACGGTGACGACGATAAAAGCTCGGAAGACGAAAGCGGCAGTATTTCCGGGTCACAGTTAAACAAAGAAGAGGAAAAACTTGATCAGGTAAATGCACCGCGTAGCTTGCGAGGATCTCAAGCTGTCAAATTTTTAATGAGATTCAAAGATATTAAAGAAACGATTCGGGAATTTAATGGTAATGATAATTTTCTCGTAGAACGCTGGTCAGCCGATTTTGAAGATGTTGCCTTGCTGTTTAACTGGACAGTGTAACCAATTATTATATGTTGTGTAGCGTGTCAGATTTTAATTTAAAATTTTTTTTTTATAGATTGATATTGGTTCGCAAAGATTCGCGCCTGAATTACAAAAACGCGGCAAACGAAAAGATCACGTGGTCATTTGCGATAAGTGTGATTGGTAATTTGACTAGTGTGATATAACCGTAAGTGGTGAGCGTCTTTCTTCGGATTGTGAGCGAAAAGGAAAAATCCTTCTTCCTGGATAGACGTTCCAAGTGATAAAATCGTAGCCCGAGGGGAAAATTTAATTAATGTTAAGTGAACCACGTTTAGGCCAAACAATTGTTGCATCTGAATAAGGTAGTTATTTTTAGTGTGTTCATATCAATTTTACAAAGTGAAACAGTTAGTTTAAACAGCGAAAATATTGTGTGCTTTTAGCGTGGTTCTTTTATAATCATAATAATCGATGTGAGGTTTGATTATTCAATTCTACTCAATCACGACGCTTGTGGAAGATTAATGGATAAACAGACAGATCTTGTAGATTCCACGGAATCAATGACTTAGGATGTTGAGGATATTCGTCTATTTGGATTGATTCTCATCTCACGGATAACCGCCGACCATTCAAATCATCGACGAAATATGTCCTCTATCCGCAATCGACACGAATTACCTAAAGCGAGAAGTAAAACCGTTGAGTTGTAATGATCAAAATTTTTTAATCCAGTTTGATACATTGCCTCAGTCGATCTCATTCATCGATTACTGGACATTATTTTACTATACATATATTTGTTGTATCGATGTTACTGATTATTTTTATAGATAGACGTTGCATGTGTGAAAGTAGGTGTATGTGTGTTTTTTCTTTCAGAACAACGTAAATTATTCATGAACAAATTTTTAATAATCAATGACCGAACGATATTTAATTTAAAATATAAGAATCGTTTAATATGATATGTCAGTGTTATGTCTCATTTCTCTCTCTCTCTCTCTCTCTCTCTCTCTCTTTCGGAAGCCGTTATCTGCTATAATTACTATCATATCGTTTTAAATAACTGATGGGATATTAATTCTTGCTCATATGTTCTTTTTATTATAATTTTAGTTATGATATCCATTTTATTTGGTTCGGGTCAGCTCGAACGAAAACGTCGTTCTTAGTGTCACGCAAATCAGTTTCTTGCTCGCAGAAATTTATATATCGAGATGGCAAATGAAAACGAGCAAGCGGAATTACGCAAAATTCATGCAGAGTTGGAGCGCATAACCGCCTAGAACGAACGTCAGCGTTTCGAACTTGACAGATTTCACAATGCCACAGCTATAGAGAATACAGAAAATCGCCTATATAGGTAATGCTTTGTTACAGAGGTTTTGAACGATTGATACAGATTTCAAACCGCCTGAATTTGATGAGAACTCTCGGAATCCTAAAAGGTTTCTAGACTCACTCAGTAAATATTTTGCAACAAGGGCATTTCCCGACAACCACAAACTCAATGTTGTTCATTGGTTAGCGAGTAAATTTAACCCATCTCAGGAAAACCTACAAACTTATTTTTTGAGACAAATTAAGGAAGCCCAATACTTCAAGCCATCAATGAATTCTTATGAACTGCATTATAGCATTATTCAACAAATGCCTATTAGAGTTCGCGAGGCTCTAGTTACTGTAGATTTCAATGAAGTGAGCAAGGTTACGCAGGCGCTGGTTCAGTTGGATCAAACTTTTGCTGAAAAAAATAGCGAAAAAAAAATCATATGACGAGCAGGGTAAAGATCTTCTAGAAAATAATAATCATAAAAATCAATCAAAGTTAAGAAATTTACAAACTTAAGAACAGGAATCCTACTCGTGCGGGTGCATGCCGTCGATGGTGGGGGTACAATCTGCAAATGTCAGGGCGGTTTCGCGAGACAGAGAGGTACAAGCGATAAGCCTGCCGAATATGAACATGCCTCCTACCACTTTACCTGCACAAGTGAGTCTAGTATATGCATCACAGTCACAGGGATTTGGTAATTTAAACTAAACATTGGTGCGGTGTACTCAAGTCCGACCTCACATCAATCATCGTATGATACTTTTGAGGACTTAGCAAATAATGTAGCTCAGGAAAGTAATTCTGAAAATAATACTCATTCAGTTCGTATTCCCTTTTGCCGACGATTAATTGTTCATTCATTTAATGTTCCAACTTCTGCACGGCTGGATACCGGAAGTCAGGTCACTTGGGTTTCAGAAGATTTTGATAGATATATTATACAACACGGAAAAGTGGAAGAACTCCCGGTATCAAATATTGTTTTAATGACCGCAGTAGGTAAGAAACCGACAACTATGAGGAAACAAATTTCATTGCCAATACAGATTAGTGATTTTATTACGAACACAAATTTTTTAGTTGTTCCGCGACTATCAAATTCTATGATTATTGGAAATGACTGGTTTTTGAGACAGGGTGTGCAGATTGATTATAAACGATGCATGTCAAGTATAGACGATATTCCCGTTCCACTGTCATTTATCTCGTTCGATCGGGTCTCGCCTGAGAGAGTACGAGTTTCTTTTGATGATGATTTAACTTATATCCAGATAGTTGAAAGTGTTTCTCTTGAAAATTTTTATGTTTCTGAATTGATTGACCAAGATAAGGGGGAAGAGCTGGTTGCGATCAATGACATGGCTCTAACTTCTGTCACTAACTCCGGCATTCGCACATGTTATGATGCAAATTCAGAGAGTATTGATCAAGTTGATTGTTTCGTTGACACTTTGGAATCTAATATTTTGTCTGAATTATTTACTGTACATGGTTTAAAAACTAACAACAATTGTGCTACGGAAGATCAGGTTAATTTGTCCAATAGTGCAGATGCACCATATGAATTACTATGTCAAAATTCAACATTGATAATGATGGATGATCTCCCATTTTTAAAAGATCACCCACGGGTGGAGGTAATAATGGACAATCTCGTTTTGGAGGATCCCCTTAACGCAGATGAAATGATGTTTTTTAATGAAATCGATGTGATGCCTTCTGATCCGAAAGGTTTGTATTTGGGAGAGCATACTTTCATGGACGGAGTCCGCTCGTTAGCGTGTAAACTACCGGGATTAACTGACGTGGAGCGGCAGGCGCTTGTTGAGATGATGTCGGAATTTAAAAAGCTTCACACACCCAAAAAAGAAAGCGCTGGATATCATGAATGCACAATAAGTTTCAAGACACATAAAAATATAGTTCAAAAAACATGTCCGGTTCCATTTGCATATCGAGGGGTTGTTGATACCGTGATAAGTGAAATGTTAGATTCTGGCATAATAGAAGAATCTACTAGCCCTTATTGCAATCCGCTTCGAATCGTAATTAAGAAGGATGGCTCAGTGTGAGTCTGTTTGAATATGTGTTATATGAATGAAATTATCGAGGATGATCACGAATCACCGCCTCTCATACAGGAACTGATGCAAAAAAATTTAGGAACCACGCATATGTCAACCTCCGATTTGGCCAGTGGATATTGGCAAATAGCACTGGACAAGTAATCACGTAAATATACGGCTTTTCTCTATAACAAAATAATGTATAATAATAATATTGCAAAAGACAGTATTCTGTAGACAGTTTATAAATTTTCTGGGCTATGAATTATCAATTCATGGAATTAGGCCAATCCCTGATCGTCTTGAAATTATAAAAAATTTCCCTGAGCCAAAAAATATCACCGAGTTACAGCAATTCTTGGGAATATGCACTTATTATAGACAGTTTAGTGTTAGGCACTCAAACCTGATCGACCCCTTTAGAATACTATTTAAAAAAAACAAATTGGTTGTGGACGAAAGATCACTCAGTTGCTTTCGTAGTTTTGAAAAAAAACTTCGCAGATAATATAATGCTAAGTCATTTTGATCCCAACGCTCAGTGTAGGGTGCAAACTGATGCCTCTAAGCTCGGAATAAGTGGAGTGCTATATCAGTTAGATGAAGAAGAAAATAATAGAGTTATTTCCCTTGTAAGTCGGTGCCTTAACTCAGCTGAAATTAACTACACAACAACAGAGCTGGAATTGTTAGCCATCGTTTATAACGTTGAGTAGATTTCTTTAGCCGGAACCCGAAAGGAAAATTTATACAATCGAAAGAAAATTATATTTCCATCGATGTTCTAAATATTGAGTCTCTTAACTTACCATCGGTAATTAATTGTGATATGATAGATTTGGATTGGGATCTAAAGAAGGAATTAAAGAATTTAGCAGACTTACAAAAGCGAAATGATTATTTTAGGAACATCATCGATCACATTGACGCAGCGCGTTATAAAGATCATTATCAACTTGAAAAAGGGGTGCTATTCTATCACGACAAAGTTCGAAATACTTGGCAAGTTGTCATACCACCAGTCATTACTGAAAAGCTGATCGATTGTGTTCATTCAAAGTTGGGTCACCCTGGGGTCTACAAAACTTTATAATACCTGAAACAATATTATGTTTGGAAGCAAATGAACAGAAAGGTAAAAAAGTTCGTTCTATTCTGTGACCTTTGTCGGAGAGTCAAAAGCGTTAACCCAAAAAGGGAGGGAGAGTTCCAACTTGTCAGATCAGACAATCCGGGAAATTTGGTTACGGTTGATTTTTATGGGCCATTACCAAGATCCGTTGGTGGAGTCAAATCAATTTTTGTAATTTTCGATGTATTCTCAAAATATGTAACACTACATCCTGTTTAAAACAAACTACTAAAGCGGCACTAAAAAAAATATTATATCAATATATACCTGAGATGGGAAAGCCCAAGAGATTGCTCGCTGACAACGGTACCTAGTTCACGTCACCGGTGTGGGCAAACGAGCTGCGTAAGGCTGGTATTTAAGTCTTACATTCAACAGTCAGGCATCCGCAAAGTAACCCCACGGAAAGGGTCATGCGTGAACTGGAAAGACTTTTTCGAACCTTATGCTCAGATAAGCATACTCGCTGGGCACAACATATATCCGATATTGAATTTTTTTAAAATGTTACCACCCATTTCAGAACCGGTTTCACCCCGATCGAGTTGCATTTTGTGAGAAAGGCAAAAGATCAAGTTATGAGTTTAATTACTTTTCCAGCCTTGAAGGATATATATCATGAAGCGAAGATATTTGCGATAAAAAATTAGCAAAAGATCAAGTTATGAGTTTAATTACTTTTCCAGCCTTGAAGGATATATATCATGAAGCGAAGATATTCGCGATAAAAAATTATCGCGAACTATGAAAAACGTAAGCGAGCTTGAGGGGGATATTCGACGGTCTTATTTAAAGTGGGGGACCTATTTATGGTAGATGAACCAAAACAATCGGACGCAAGTAAAAAAGTACCTCACAAATTTTTTCACTTATTTTATGGACCCTATAAGATCTCGCGAGTTTTCGGAAACAACTCTTATGAGTTGGTTAATGTGGACGACCCAAATGTTATCAAGGGTAGATATAACCGATGTAGTTTGAGAAGATATAATCAGAGATAAAAAGTGCAAATAATAATAAGAAACTCGACCTTCAGATTGTATTATATTAGACTTACTCCAGATATAATGCGTATGTTGCAATGTATGTAAAATTGAAAATGAAAAGAGAATGACTAGAATTAAACAATAATGTTCATGTTAATTAGGTATATTGTAAGTAAAAGGATATGACGATTGACTGATATCCTTTTAAAGAAGGATTATCTAACCAATTATTATATGTTGTGTAGCGTGCCAGATTTTCATTTTAAATGAACATGTATATAGATTGATATTGGTTCGCAAAGATTCGCGCCTGAATTATCAAAACGCGGCAAACGAAAAGATCACGTGGTCATTTGCGATAAGTATGATCGGTAATTTGACTAGCTTGATATAACCGTAAGTGGGGAGTGTCTTCCTTCGGATTGTGAGTGAAAAGGGAAAATTCTTCTTCCTGGATTGACGTTCCAAGTGATAAGATCGTAGCCAGAGGGGCAAATTTAATTAATGTTAAGGGAACCACGTTTACGCCGAGCAATTGTTGCATCTGAATAAGGTAGTTATTTTTAGTGTGTTCATATCAACTTTACAAAGTGAAACGGTTAGTTTGGACAGCGAAAATATTATGTTTTCAGCGTGGTTCTTTTATAACCATAATAATCGATGTGAGGTTTGATTATTCAATTCTACTCAATCACGACGCTTGTGGAAGATTAATGGATAAACAGACAGATCTTGTAGATTCCACGGAATCAATAACTTAGGATGTTGAGGATATTCGTTTATTTGGATTGATTCTCATCTTGCGGATAACCGCCGACCATTCAAATCATCAACGAAATATGTCCTCTATCCGCAATCGACACGAATCACCTAAAGCGATAAGTAAAACTTTTGAGTTGTAATGATCAAAATTTTTTAATCCAGTTTGATACATTGCTCAGTCGATCTCATTCTTTGATTACTGGACATTATTTTACTATACATATATTTGTTGTATCGATGTTACTGATTATGTTTATAGATAGACGTTGCATGTGTGAAAGAAGGTGTATGTGTGTTTTTTCTTTTAGAAAAACGTAAATTATTCATCAACAAATTTTTAGTAATCAATAACCGAAAAAAATGAACAAATTAAAGTAATGTTTCAACAGATTTAGAAAAGGTTGTTTTCGCGAAAAGATCATTGAAGGGGTTAGCAAAGCTTTTTATTCAAAGTGAGTCGGGACTCGTAACGTGGGCAAAACTCAAGAAGGCCTTAATTAAAGAATTTTCAACAAAGATATCGAGCGCTAAATTGCATTCAATGATGTTAAAAAGAGAAATTAAGGAATCGGAATCTATTCAAGAATATTTTTTGATTATGCGAGAGATAGCATTTCGGGGTAACATTGAAACTGATGCCTTATTCGATTACGTGATTAATGATTTAGGTAACTGCTTTAGTAATAAAGCAATTCTATATGGCGATAAAACTATTAGTGAATTTAAAGAACGACTAAAAACGTATGAAAAAATTCGAAGGTCAAAATCAGGGATTAATTCTCAGCCAATTAGAAAACCAGATAGTGAAAAAGAATCCGTAAAAGAGAAAAAGTCAGGATCATCTAAAAGTGAAGCTTCGTGTTGTTTCAATTGCGGAATAGAAGGACGCTTATCTAAAGATTGTAAAAATAAAGATCGGGGTACGAAATGTTTCCGATGTAACAAGTTTGGGCACATTGCTACGAAATGTAAAGCGGAAAATGTATCCAGTAAGTCGAGCTTAGAAGCAGGCGTTAATTTTGTTGGTTTTGAAAAAGAAGATGAATGCTATAAAGAAATAATAGTAGAAAAGGTAAAGGTTGTAGCGTTAGTAGATACTGGAAGCGCGCTTAGCCTCTTGCGAGAAGATATCTTTGAAAATATGAAAGTGGTAAAGTTGAGCGAATCAAAATGTAAAACTAACGGATTTGGGGGTGGAAAAGTAGAGTTTAGTGGGTCTTTTCAAGAAGAGGTTATAATCGACGATGAACCGTACAACTTAGATTTTCATGTAGCACCTGTAGATTCGATGCCAATGCAATGCATAATTGGTCGCAATATCATTCAGTTGGCGGAAGTCATAGCTGGTCAAAATGGTATTAAGATTAATAAATACGTACCTACCTTTGTGATAGGAAATATTAAATTGTCCGAAAAAAACGAAATTGATGTTGGTTTAAATGATAACGTTTTGGCATGTAAACACGCTGAATGTCTTTTGTTAAGCCGATGAAACAAAGAGCACTGATATTGCTTTAAGCATAAATTTGAAAGAGAACAAACCTATTTTTAGCAGAACGCCACGTTTACCGATTCCTGAGCCTGAGATCGTAGAAAGACAAGTAGATGAATGGGTCTAGAATGGAATAGTCGAGCCATGCTCTTCTGAATTCGCGAGGTCTATAGTGGTAACAAAAAAAGGACGGTACCCCCCGCGTTTGCATTGATTCTAAAAGCTCCATTTGGACAGATAATACACCATCTGTTTTTCAGCAGTTCATTAACTATGTTTTCCGTCCATTGGTTAACCAAGGAATCGTGTTGACTTATTTTGATGACATCTTCATCTTGGCAAAAGACGCTGAGGAGACTTTTAGGAACTTGCGGATAACGTTACAGGTCGCTAGCGAATATGGTCTTGAGATAAATAAGAAAAAGTGTCATTTGATAAAGATACGGATTGAATTCTTAGGTCAAGTCATTGATAAAGGGGGAATTTATCCTTCACCCGAAAAGGTTGTAGCCGTGGTAAATTTTTCTTTACCTAAATCGATCGAAGACATCCAGAGTTTGTTCAGTTTGACCGGTTACTTTAGGAAATTTGTAGAGCAATACTCTTTGTTGGCGAAACCGTTGAGCGACTTGCTTAGAAGGGACAAAGAATTTCAATTTGGGCCAGACGAACAAAAGACTTTTAGTGCATTGAAATAGAAGTTAGCTGATGAGCCAGTATTGAAGTTTTTTGATCGTGCGCATGAGACAGAACTGCATACTGGCGCTTCTAAAGATGGTATATCTGCAATTTTGTTACAGCGTTTACCCAGCGACGGGGTATTGCACCCAACTCACTACTTAAGTCATAAGACCTCGACTATCGAGCAGAAATATACTAGTTACGAGTTAGAAGTATTAGCTTTGTTTGTGCTTTACAGAAACCACGCGTGTATCTTCTGGGTGTGCCCTTCAAGATTGTCACTGACTGTAAGGCCTTTCAGCAAACCATGCAGAAGAAGGAAGTATCAACGAAGATCTGGAGGTGGGCGGAACTCTTTGAGGATTATGAGTACAGAATTGAACACAGGCCCGGTACCAGCATGAAGCATGCTGATGCTTTGAGTCTCTATCCAATTATGACGATTGAAACTGATGACATCGCCGCACGAGTCAAGAGGGGTTAACAGGCCGATCCACAAATTCAGGCGATTATACGTTTTCTTAATGACAGGCCAGATGACGGATACGTGATACGGAATGGTGTGCTTTATAAGTTTGCCAATGGAAATGATCTGTTGGTCATCCCTTGCTGTATGGAAGGATCATTTGTTCAGCGTATCAGAGAGGACATTTTGCCACCAAAAGAACAGAGGAAATCATCAAAAGAGATTATTATATCGCCCCTTTGACGGAGAAGGTTAACAAGATTATCTTTAGTTGTGTTTCCTGTTTGGTTGTTAATCTCAAGGAAGGACGAAAAGAGGGATTTCTTAACAGCATTGAAAAGACGGATCTGCCATTGCACACTTATCATGTAAATCATCTGGGACCACTTGAATCGACAAGTAACAAGTACAACCACATTTTCGCAGTAATCGATGCTTTTTCTAAACAATCGCATCACAACTGGTTTGCTAAGAGCAAACAGACAGGTTGAGAGGATCAACCGTGTCATTGTTCCGGCTTTAACAAAGATGTCTATTGCCAATCCTGGGAAGTGGTACCAACACGTCAATAAACTGCAACAAATATTAAACTCAACTTTTCATCGAAATATCGGAATGACTCCTTTCCGATTACTCACTGAAGTTGAAATGAGTCACCCTGAAGATGTTACGCTAAAAGAAATTCTAGAAACCAAGTCGCAACGTCAATTTGAAGATTGCCGAAATGATTTGCGTCACCAAGCAAAACTGCAAATACCAAAAGTTCAAGAGGAAAACAGGAAAACTTATAATCTACGATGTCGAGCACCTTCTAAATATGCTGACGGAGATCTTGTCGCCATCAAGCGCACCAAGATGATGTCCGGCCGCAAACTACAAATTAAGTACTTGGGAGCTCACAAAATTGTTAAAACTAAACCTAACGGTACCTATGATGTTAAGCGAGAAGCCGATGGCGAAGGTCCTTTGACGACAAGTATTTGCGCAGAATATATTAAGCCGTGGGTTTCGGGTAAATAGTCATCCGAGGCGAATGACGTTTCAGGTTGGCCGAGTTGTCGGATAATTTTTATTAAATCTAAGATTGTTCAAATTTAAATATCGCGGCAAGTTAGTAGCGCCACCGTTAGGCGATATGCGAAAAGAAATAAGCGTGAGCCGTTTTCAAAGTAAGATACACGCTTCCTGACATGGGCATTACATCAGCTCTTGTATTCTATTTTAGTTTGATTGATTAAAAGAGTTTTAAAGACCAATCTTGTTATCTCTGTGCATCAGTAATCCTACAAATTTTTTTAGTTTTCTTTTTGGTGAAAATTTTGGAATTTTGTTTCTTCTATTTCTGATATAACACAGCATCTTGTTTTACAAAATGCCTATAAGCTTCATTAAAATTTGAAAAAAAGTGTCGGAAATATTACAATTTAAAAAACATCGACCTTAGATTTCAAAATGGTCTAACTCCCAGGATTTTAAAAATTTTCGAAAATCCTTTGGCCATGAAGCATTATCCAATATCCATAAAGCACTACAACTTCGCTAAGTTTTATCAAAATTGATGAGATGGCTGCCAGGTTTGATATTCCTGACCTGGTAAGCATCATATCAAAGTTCCCTAGAAAAACATAAAATTGGTTGTATGAATTTAAATACATATAGAGTTATTTTACTGAACGAAGAAGAAAAAACTTTAAAATTTAAAAACTGTAGATTTGAAGATGAAGTTCCATTTGTGATTTATTCTGGCACTGAAAGTCTTTCAGAACCATTTATTGCTAAGAATAATTCACATACAGGCGCATATTTAAAACATAAGCCTCACAGCATTGCATTCTATTTAAGATATGAATTTTATGACTCTCTTTCTATTTGTAAGTTATAGGCGGGAGGTTTGTATTATATGGATAAATTAAAAGAAGTAGTAAAATTCTTTGATTCTTATCTAGAAAATATAGTTAAAATGGAACTATTAACCTCAAAACAAAAACAAGAATTTCTGAATTCTACAATTTCACATATCTGAGAAAATCCATTTAAAGATGATATTAAGCGCCGAGAGCGTTGTCATTTTGCTGGAAAATATCGTGGTGCTGGACATCAAAACTGCAACGTTAACTATCAAGTAACCCATATACTACCGATTGTATTTCATAATTTATCAGGTCATAACGCACACTTTCTTATAGAAAATTTAGCTACGAATTTTGAAGGTTCTATTAAATTGTTACCTATAAATGTGTAAGGAGAAATACATATCTTTTACGAAAAATGTAGAGAATACAAAAGTATGTTTTAGGTTTATTGATTCGTTTTGGTTCATGCCTATTAGCCTTCAGAAATTAGCATCTTTTCTAAAAAATAATGGAAAAAAATAACTAAATTGTAAAAATGATATTTAAAAACCGACATCTTACACTTGGCAGATATTTTCAAAAATTTTAGGTGGACTTGCTTAAATACATATAATTTAGATCCTTTATATTACTTTACTGCTGCAGGTCTTGCTTTTGATGTAATGTTAAAATTAACAGGTGTGGAACGTGAGTTACTAACTGATATGTAATTGTTATTATTTGTTGAAAGAGGAATTCGAGGTGGAGTTTCTCAATGTTCTAACAGATACGCAAAAGCAAATAGTAGAATATATGGGATCAGATTTTGATGGAAATCTTGAAGAATCATATATTATGTATTTTGTTGTTAATAATTTATATGGTGCTGGTATGAGTGAATTATTGTCTTGTTCTGATTTTCAATGGGAAACTAATTTGAAAGAATTTGACATTTCTTAAATTTCAGACAATTCTCCTGTGGGCTATATCCTTTATGTTGATTTAGATTATCCAAAAGAACCTCAAGATCTTCACAAAGATTTACCCTTATGCCTTGAGCATTATATAACTCCTTTTCCATATTATAAATTACCAAAATTAATAACTAATTTACTACCGAAGAAAAAGTATACTATTCATTATAAAAATTTAACATATTATTTGAAATTAGGAATGAAGTTACCGTAGAGTGTGGCTATTCGCGCATGGTGGGACTATTAGGTACAACTCACTTTAAATAGGGGAGAATGACCCGAACTGAATAGGTTCCCGACCTGAATAATAAGTAAAAATGACTAAATATTTGAAATAAACGAATTGCAGTAATTTTTTATAAGTAAAATTATCAAAAAGGGATTGTGTCATAATACGCTTTACCACTTATTTGCCGTTTTTAAATTAAAAAATTAAAAAATGTGTTTTTGACGTGACGACGTAACTTTTTACCTCTGATAATTTTGTCAGTTTTACTGCTGTGAGAATTTTTTTACAACTGTTTCTTTTGTACTCTTTATTCATGGAACATTTGGCTTTAAAACTTTCATCAGAAGTAGACTTTTAATTACCACAAATTACGTAGTTCAGATGTTTTTATTAGTAGTATTATTTTCCCCGATCTGGATGATTCGTGAGAAAAACACTTAAAAGTTTTTCAAATGACCAGTGCATTTTGCCAACATAAAAGAATTAGCTATTTTAACATATTTTCTCAGCATTTGAAGTTGGGAGAAGTATCTGTCATCATTTAATAGTAAATACGATAGAGATAATAACTGTTGTATTTTTTATAATATATTTGAAAATATTACTTTTATCAAGACAAAAGAATTTAAAAGTAAGAATGTTGAACTGCTATTCGATGAGATCAAGTGAAATATCGATCAATTAACACTGTGAATGTTGTAAAACACGATTATCCGGATTGTGGTCCCAAACTCTCATCTGGATAAAAATGCAATGGTTCAGAAAAAGATTAATTACGGATGAATATCTGATATAATCTTTGTTACGTTACTGGTATTGTTTAAAAGAATTTTTTACCTTCAATTTGGCACGTAATACTTTTCTTTTTTCTGTAAAATATTTCATTATTATAAAGTTACAACTTTTTTTAACCAGATCGAGTCATTTTCCTCTATGTTTTTTAATATGACAATGAGAATCAGAATAATAATCTCCGAACATATAAAATTCAGAAGGATTTCTACTTTACTGAGAATGAGTGTGGAATCTTATGCGACCTCTGTACAAGCATTGAGAAAGGATTGAATATGTTAGTGCATTTCAAAAAATGGATAAGACCTCCGAACTTTGTATCAGTTCAGTAGTTTAAAAGTAGTAAAGAATTTTCGGTTTTCTGTGTTTTTCTACATACTTTATCGTTAGAACGTATTCTCCAATGGTTAAGTGGTTTATTAATTTAAAACATTAAAATGAACAATAGTTGCATCTATTTAGAAGATCGGTGGTACAAAAAGGTACAACTTTTTAACAATGATAATTAGTAAGTAGAAAATGATTTAAAAATCTAAAAATGATTGATTCCTCTCCAGAATTGTGTCCTCTAACTGTCTATAGAACCACAAACACAGTGAATGAAAAAATGTATAGATTTAAATACTGAACTAAAGAAGAAATCAGCAAATGAATTTGAAAAAAAGTTTTATAAATTAATGAACAATTGTGCTTTTGGTAAAACTATGGAGAATGTGAGAATGCATAAAGATATTGGAATAGTTACAAAGTGGAAAGGAAGGTATGGAGCAAAGGCTTCAGATTTCCAAAGCTGTACCATATTTGATGCAAATTTTGTTATAATAGAACTTAATCGATTTCAAATTAAATTTAATAAACCTATCTATACAGGATTTATGATTTGAGATTGATGTACTGGTAGGGGTTTGGCTAGGGAGGCCTCGGGGCACTAATTGGGCGCACGGGACCATGGAGGGTGAAAGGTATGCGCTCAGGCGAGCTATCTATGGGGATTAGGAGAATATCTCCGTCTGGAGATAAAAGTTCCTCTGGAGGCGGTAGCGCCTTCGTGGGCGTAAACAGTATCGCGACCACGGAGGTAGACACCCGCGATCGATTTCACGTAGGGGTTAACGAAGGAAACTTTGGCGGAACGGAGAGAGTCTGGATAATTGTCGAGGGACCGGCGATATCCGGGTCGTAAACCTGGGGTCGGGTCGAACGGTCACTTGGCTTGCTTCTCGGAGTTTTGTGGTGAGCACGACGCGTAATTGTTCCATCGATTTCTTCTTGTCCCGACGAGCCTTACTTAGGCGTATTTTAACTATCTTATATAAATTTTATTTAAAAAAAGATACATTTCACGGAGAAAAAGAGGAATACCAATACTAATACCAATATCAATCAATTTATAATTAGAAAATAATGCAATTAAAATAATAATAATTATTATTATTGCATAATTAGGTAATAATTAGTTAACTAATAATAATCATACCAATTTTAATACCGATAATAATACTAATATTAATATAAAAAATTCTAATGTTCCAACAGTTCCAACAGAATAATCAACAACTATCCCGTGACTTTAAGTTCCAAACAAAAATTCATCCAATTGCTTTCTTGTTCCCTTGATTCGATTTATAATCCTACAATCCTCGAGATAAGTTGCGTAACTTATTTCGTGGATTTTGGAAGAGGAAATATGAAAATATTCTTAGTTCAGGATTCAGTCATTAAGAGGAGATGTAGGAGATGCAGGAGAGTAGACAGCGGGTGTTAGTGAAAGCGGAAAAAAAGCGAAAAAGAAAGTGAAAGGAGGATAGTGGAAAGACTGATCCTTTGGGATGGTCAGGTAAGCGTTGACACGTTTTAGCTTGCGAACGGTCAGCTGTGGATCCTACTTTGAACTTCGGTCTAACGGGACAATTGATGAGTCAGCCAAGGTCGTTAAGGAGGATCAAGTGAAAGTCGAATCTGACAATTTGAAGAAATCGGCTGAATATTTCCCTAAAGAAAAAATTCAGCAGAGGTTCTCATTCAACGATTCGAATTCAGTTGATCGTTTCCGACTATGCGCTCCAGCGTATAACAAGATGTCTCAAAATAGTTTATTTGCAATTTTCATTATAATTATATCAAATAAACATTTGGCAATCAAGCTAAATTACTTTATATTGATACTGATCGTTTAATTTATCAAATTATGGTTCCCGATGTATACGATTATATTAAACGTGATTTACAACTTTCTGATACTACAGATTACCCACCACATAATGTTTATGGAATACCATTAGTTATGTGATGTTGCAATTTTTGCAACACACAATCTGACGACTCTCTGCTGAAGTCGATCTACGTTGTTATTATTTTTTTTACTATGGTCATATTTATTTTTGGTTTTTAAAACTTCCGCGATCCCACGATTCTCTACGACTCGCTCCGATATTGTAAATTTATTTTAATTTTGGCTGATACGTTTGTTTGTCTTTTTGTTATGTGTTTTCTCGGAGGTCGACTTCACCAGAATCATCGAGGCATGTCGAGAAACAAAGGGACGCCGGAGAGACTCACCTACATATTTAATGTTTACGATCTCAGAGCAAGAATCTTATTATTTTCGGATGAGCCTGATGATTTGTAAAGCCTTTAAAGTATTATCTGAGGTTAAAGACCTCGATCTTATCTTACCTTGGAGAAACTCTACTATCTCAAATTCGAATTGCACGACCTTGGCGCCATTTGCCACCTGAACCCCCTGCCATAGCTCGTCTATCTCCAAATACCGTTTCCAAAAGTAGTAGGTTTCCAACCAATCAGATCTAGAGTCTATGGTTCCTGCGGAATGTCGAGTTGACAAAACAGCTGAGACGGCCACGTTCGCTCTCTTTTGCGAAGTGACCGCTGAAGCGTTTATTAACGAGTGCTCATATACCGAGATTGTACCATACCAGCCGAAACAGAGGATAGTCAGACACATCCTCCAAGAGCCATTCTGAGAACCATTGTATTCTAGATCAGCCTAGTGCGTTTTCTTAGTTGGATGCCTTTAAATTCCTTTGGAGATGTGCCAAAGACAAGGTTTTCCTTTTTCGTTTGTGTTTTTCCGAGAAAGCAAGTTAGTCGTGATTAAATTTTTCCTAGAAAGCCATTACATTTTCTCACTTGCTTTTGCCTAGGAGGCAGTTATTATTTTTGATCATATGTATTTTGGAAATTGTTGTTCCCAAAATGCTTTTTTCTAAAACTACGTCTGCGAAAATTATTGTTAGTCGCTGCCCAATTCTGACACCCCATTGGTTGCTGTACTAACCTAAAAGTTCGATACTCGTTTTCCCTGGATTACTTCTGATTTGTCGCCTCAACCCGCCGATATCCAGAATTCCCGGTTTCATGTAAAATAGTAGATTTATCCAGCTACGTGGAATGTCCGTGAAAGAGCACTAGATTTAAGATAACCTATTTTATCGAATAGAATCTCGATCTTGATTTTGAAGATTGTAATATTAGATTATTTCTGAATTTTCGAATTGTAAAATTTTGTAATCTTATTCCTTGTCATGGATCTGAATTGTTGATTTGATGGTAATTTATCCAATACTTAACTCTTTGTTTTCAATAAACTGATTTTTTTACTGTTAAAATTTTAATTGATTGAGTTCACGTTTATTTTAGTATAGAAACCTTTCTCAGAACAACGAACCACCCCCTCTACTAAATTGAGGACTGAGCTAACCATATGAGCGATTTCCGGTATGTCGTGTTTCTCACTCAATTTTAGTTTTGTTGAATTTCAGTTTTCTTTTTGTCCATTCTAATTATATCACAGTTAAAAGAAAATTTTTGGGTTTAATGAAAGATGGAAATAATGGAAAAATAATGACTGGATTTATCGGATTGCGTTCAAATCTAGAAGCATTACAAATTTTGGATGAAAATGAAGAAAAAACACGTGCTAATGGAGTAAAAGCATCCACTCTAAAACCAATTAAAAGGAAGGGTGGAGAAAGGCGGTGGGGAGAGCTATGTTCTGATTGGCTGGTTGGTGTGGCTTATTTTAGGGGTGGAGGTACAGGGGGTGCTAAGATTGGTTGAATGGGGTGGTTTTAGGGTGGGGAGGGGGAGGTTTGAGATGATAGTTTGATGGGATACAGCGAATGATCTGATTGCTCGGCGGGCGTTGTTAAAATGGAGGAGAAGTGGTGGGGACTAAAAAAGGTTAAAGCGGGTCCTCTGATTAATAAATTTTATGGGGAATCCTCTGATTGGTCGATGAGATGAGTGGAAGCAAGTATGCACCTCTTCCGTTGCTTCCGACGTGCAAGGCAATCCAGTGCTAACCAGGCTTTGTGTGGTCATATGTATTGACCATAATGGCAGCAGGTCGTGTCCAGATTTTTGGGATTTGATCAGCCGGGAAAACTCCAACTGTACGCGCTTCTGTAAGTTGGAGAGCTTGCAGAATTCGTAAGCTGTTCATGATCTGATGGTACGTTTTCGAAGACATTAGTCACCGAACTGTTTGTCTTGGCAGCAGATTTCTCTTTTTTATGCTCTTTTTTCCATCACCTTTGTCAACGTCAGTCCTCGTCATCGACACAATGTTTCTTGACTTCGATTTTTTAGGATTCTTGGTCATCAGTTGCTGTTGTTCCTGACATTGCTTTGATAACCAGCGCTTGAGTTTCATAGCATTGTTGAAAGCACAGCTGAAGAATTCTTCCTTGTTACCCCATAATGGAAGCAGTACTCTTGTTTGTCTTGCATATATTTGAATTTTTAAATTTCATGGAAATATCACCCTCGAACTACTCGATCCCATGGTAGAAGCAAGTGAGCCAATTATTCTGTTGTTTTACAGTGGTAGGTAGTTCTAAAAAGAGATATGGTAGTGCAACTATCCAGTGAGCGTGAAACCTGTGATCCAATGCGATGACGGCGACCACTTTTGTTTGAAAACCATCTTCACTCTCCCGAAATCATTGAATGTCGATTACGTAGTTCACCATTATTGTTTATTGGTGAGTATTGTTGGAATCTACTTGCTATTGGGTTAGCTGAGGTTGTTATGTTCTGGATCTTTGTGTATAGAAGATGAGAGGCTCGCAGGGAGCCTCCTGGCAAGTTGGGAGGTAGAAGATGCTCGAAGCATCTTCTGGAAAGGCAGGGGGGACTTGGAAGCTTCTTTCGGCTCTTCCGGAAAAGTGATGAAATAGAATGAGCAATGTCTTGACCCATTAATTTCGAAGACATTATCATTTTCAGAGTGAACGATGCAGTTGATGGTGTGATGAAGTGCTTCTTCCAATCTATCTGCAATTCTCAAAGAACCATGTTTCACAAGATTCCAGCGAGAGTAGGAGTGTGCGGAGAGATCCGGAGTATGATCAAATGCAAGCAAACTATAACCGTCTGCATAATCATTGCGAGTAATGTTGTTTCCCTCATTGAGGAAATGAATACCACTTCCCAAAAATAAAGATTGATAGGCCTCAACGTAAAGTTTATTTTTTGTAAAGTCTGGTTGCAGAGATTTCGAGGGAATCTGTGTATCATCTACGTACAAAGAGAAATGGTTTATTTTATAATTCTGAAAATTAAACGGATTTTTTCTGTTATTTCCGTTCTAAGCACTATTACCGAAAAGCCCAATAATTTGTTGATGAATCAGTCTGGGCTTTGTATTTATGTTAGATCACTCAATCAGTCGTCGATTGGAAAAGTCAATAACAATGAAAACAAGCAAATGTTATCGTTTCGGTCCTGACTTTGGATCCTCTTCAGTAAATATTTTATTCTAGTCAAAATCTGCAAGACAAAATCAAAAAAGTATAACATGACAAACAATTTAAATACAAAATAAACAAAAAAAGAAGGTTTGGTTAAATGCCGAAATTTTTTTGAGTAATCGACGACCAATCGACGACTGAATTGGGAGTGTTTTAACTTCAACTCTGGTAGTGGGTTATTTCGCTGTTCCATGAGTGAGAGCTTTTGCAAGAGCGATTGAAACTGAAGGACTAATTTTTTCTCGACGACCAAGAAGGGTGGCTTTTTCAATATGTAAATAAACAGCACCCGTAGGATCCAGGAGACAGAAGGAATCTTTTGAACGTGCGAGTCGCAGCCGTAGCTCTACACTGTTCAAAAGAAATTTATCTTGATTAGAAACATCACAGTGTAAGTGACAAATCAGGTCAGTTTTCCTTCCAGCAGGTAGATATTTAGAACGAATTTTAAGTCCTTCATTTTTATCTATTGACTCATCCATTTGCTCTGGAGTATCGTTCGCCCATAGGGAGGCCGTCAGATGATTTGATTTCGCTGCAGGTCTATAATTGAGTAATTTTTCAATGTATGCTCTGTAGGCGTATGTATTATTTGGCGGCTATATTAGTTTTTGATTAAAGTACACATCCACCTGATTAAATATGGAGTGTAAGAGATTATTCATAGGTCCTATAGCTTCGATTATTGATGCATTTTGTTCCGTTTTTGTTGCTGCTTTTAATGCTACTTTAATACTGATCATAGAAAGCGCCAAGTCAATGTATTCATCTGCATGGCCGGATGCGACAAACTCTATGTAAAAATCGTCGGTAGTGATGAAACTGGTTTGTAGTGACTCCACGGAGAAGCTTCTATAGAAGTTTAAGTTAGTGGTAGAAAAAACAGATCTAGTTATGATTTGAGACACTTACGAGAGTGTGAGTGTAGAAATAAAATTTTTGAAAATGATTATTTATTTCCGAAAATATCTAGTATATTCTTCTTTTTTTATTTTTTTCCTTTTTTCACAGCAGCCTTTCTTGTACTTTTTTCCACTCTTCTTCCTCTTCTTCTTTTTACTATTAGATAGTTTTTCAACCTTTCTAGTTTTACGCTGCTTTATCCCCTTCTTCTTTTTGGAGACTTTACCAGCTGTACGTAGTGTCCTACTTGCACCAATAGACTGAACTCTCCGTTTCTTCATCGGCGATTTATATCCTGATCCACTCATGAGATATTGTACCGTCTTGACAGCTTTTTTAAATGAAATGTTTTGTTCGACGTCATCAATGACATTCATACCAATACGTAGAACTTCTTTTCCAATTACTCGTGCACCGCAAGTCAGGAAAGGTAAAACTCGTCCAAATAATCCACCGAGAAAACTGCTAATTCCGTGCATCGTTGATATGGTGATCCAATGTGAACTTGCGAGATTCCTCCTCCAACTTGACTTGTGTAATAGCTCTCGTAGTGTGCCATTTTTCTACAATTTCATTTGCTAGACAATGCATTTTCTGTACCTCATTCCCTGCATTGAACATGAGGACAATCCGATTCATTAAAACCGAGCTACTTCTCACACGAAGAAAAGTTAGTGAAAATTAAATCTCTATAAGAGCTACGACCCAGCGACCTTGTAGTCGAGTTTCCTGAGATAGGTGTGTCGTAAAATGAGTGATTGTATTATCCGGATAGTATTTCATACAACTATCACTAGGTAAAATAAGATAAAACTGATCCTCGATCATGATAAGTTTTTCAAATGTGCGACAGATATCCACGATTTAAATTTATCAGGATAACCAGTCCACTTTACAATGACTTCTTTTTTCATTCCGCGTCCTCTTGTACGAATAACTTTCTCAACAGTAAATTCGTCGTTGTGGACGCCTATCTTCGTAAAATCTGCTAACTCCTACTCGTATAAAAGTCCATCAATTTCTTCACCAACCAGATCTTCCAATTCATAAATAACAGGTGAATGTGTTCTCCACGTTATAACTCGTTTAATAATGAAATTGTTGACCTCAATTGTTGACCTTTTTACCAATTTTTCTCGATTATCATTAGAATAATTTGCGAACTGCGGTAATCCTTCACGAAATGTCAATCAACTCAAATTACATATGGCATAGAAAATTCCAGTCACAAATGGCGCCCGCAGCATGGAGCCTGAGCAACACTGAAGTTACTCCTCACCACTTTCTCTCGGATGACTCACGAGATATTACTGCGACTATTGTATTTGAATTTAAAGGCTAATTCCAACTTAGAATAATTAAATAAAATTGGGATTTATAATTTTATGCCTGGTTAATTGAAAATCAGGGTAATCTTTGACCTTGATAATTAAAATGTGAAATTCTTTTGAAAATTTAAATTTATTGGTGACCTTGAATTAGTTTTCAAATTGTAGCATCTCGTAACGGTTTTGTTAATTATTTTAATCTTAAGATTGTACCAAAAAACAAAGCATTTGAGATGAAAAATAACCACTATTTTCAAATTTAGACTCAATTAACGGTTTTTCTGGAACAAAAATATTAATTTTGAATTGGGTGCATGATCTTCACAAACAGTTGGAGAATTTTTGTTATTTCAAAATAACCAAATTTGTAGTTCCCCCCTATCTTCTCAGACTTACTGAGGAAGAATTGGAAGGATTTTTGCGCGCTCGTAAACTCAACACACAGGGCTCATTCGAAGTGTTAAGGGATCGGGCAATACGGGCTCTTCGAAGAACTTTGGGCGATTCCGGGGTCGTTTGGTATGAAAACGACGATAGCATGGCAGGAACGAGCGGTGTCGAGCGTAGGAGCGTGATTCCCAAGGAGGATGCCACGCTTTTCCCTGAGTCGGAAAGTGAGGTAACGGCGGAACTCCTATCTTATGCGCGCAGATTGTTCGCGTCCCCCACTTCTTCCCTGGATCTCAACGTATGCCCAGCCGGAACAGATACTACTCGGTGCGCTATTTCGTGTACCCTACATCAATGACGACTATGAGTTCACCCAGACAGGTAACTTCGTATCGCGGGAATCCTGTCATATCTGATCAGTTTAACTTCTCCCCTTATTCAAATTGAGCGGGGGTTCAATTTTCGACACCCACCTCAATTCCGTACTCTGTCAGCTTCGATAAGAATTATTTTCAGGGGTTAACAATCAACCATAACGTCAATTCGGTACCAAACTTTAACCCGATTACCGCCAGTTTACCATTTTTCTAACTGGTTTCCGCCAGTTTGCTAGTTTTCAACCAGTTTTTCCCTACAATGCCTAACCAGGGCCTATGCTTTCCGAACTCACTCGATTAGTTAACCAACCGGTGGTGTCACATGTGGTCAATATTAATCCTGGCGTAACGGGCGTGAACCTGGCAGTCCACGCAAATTAGTTTCATGGACCGAGACAATTTCCGAATTTTCGGGAATTCAATGTTAATTCCCCGAATTCTTTCGCGTTCGGAAATGTTTCAAGTCAGGCCTACACAGCCTTCTTGGGTTCAATTAACCCCTTAACCGAATCGGCCGGGCTATTAATCGGCTTTCTGTCCCCACGGACCCTGTTTACACTACCAGCATCACATTGATCTTCTTAGGGAGCAATCAGCTCCAGCTCCAAAGCTAGCCAGCCACAATCAGCACAAGAGCTTATACTCTACAGAGAAATCCTGAACTCATCATTTACCTGAGACATACACATTTCTTGTACAAAACTGAACAAAAAACTCCTGTGACAAAATGTTTTACGATCAATAGTTTTTAAACTATTGAGAGTTGTGAAGAACCAATGGCAGCTCGCAATTCTCGCGCATACATAAGCATCGTGCGCGAACTCTAGAACGCGATGCACTTCAAGTCAGTTCTTCGAATATTCACCGGTGACAAAGAATTTCGAAGCAACGTGAAGTTCTCCAAACATAACACCCTCACTTGTTCAGTGATTTTCCCGATTCAAATACGAATCAAAGATATTGGTTTCTAAAAAATGACATTAAAAAAGGTAATGATAACTATTTAATAGTTTTTTTGTGAAGAATGAATAAGTTATTAAAACTTAACTGAAAATTGCACTAATCATTGAAAATGAACATACATACGAGCAGTTATGTACAATTTACATCATTCTTTCAAGTACTTTTTTGTAGTTTTTCGTAATGTCTTGCACCAAATTGTGCATAAAAT
>JBAGKK010058285.1:0-28021 GCA_037177015.1 Euceroptres primus
CCATGCTTGTGGTGTTCGTGATGATGATGCTTGTGATCCTCGTGGTGTCCATGTTTGTGATCCTCGTGATGACCATGGTGATGATCCTCATGATGTCCATGCTTGTGATGGTGTCCATGTTTATGATGATGTTCCTGATGATGATCATGCTTGTGATCTTCATGATGCCCGTGCTTGTGCTCTTCATGATGTCCGTGTTTGTGGTCGTGACCATGCTTGTGATGATGTTCTTCATGGTGTCCGTGTTTATGATCCTCGTGGTGACCATGATGGTGTTCATGTCCATGTTTTTCATGATGATCCTCGTGATGTCCATGATGATGTTCTTCATGATGACCGTGTTTGTGACCATGATGATGTCCGTGGTGATGATCTTGCTTGTGCTCGTGTTTGTGGTCTTCCTTGTGCTCGTGTCCGTGATGATGATGATGGCTTTCTTTTTCTTTATGAGCATGATGATGATGATGTTCATTGACATGATGGTGATCATGGTGATGGTGGTGTTCGTTGTGGTGGGCGTGTTTATGATGATGATGGTGCTCACCGTGATGTTTGTGTTCTTCGTGATGCTCGTGTTTGGAATGATGTTCGTGGTGGTGACCATGGTGATGACCATGATGATGACCATGCTTGTGATCGTGTTTGTGGCCGTGTTTATGGTCGTGGCCGTGCTTGTGATGATGACCATGATCATGCTTGTGGTCAGAGTGGTGCCCGTGTTTATGACCCTCGTGGTGACCATGTTTATGTTCATGTCCATGATGATGCTTATGATCATGATGATGTTTATGGTCGGCCTTGTGACCATGTCCATGTTTATGATCGTGGTGATGGCCATGCTTATGGCCGTGATGATGATGGTGTCCATGATGGTGGTCGTGTTTAGCATGATGATCATGTCCGTGTTTATGATCATGATGCGCATCATGATGATGACCGTGATGATGACCATGGTGATGACTGTGATGGTGATGACCGCCGTGATGACCTCTACTTATTTTTGACACTCCAACATCAGGTACATCGCTCGATTTTATACCCAAAGGACCAAAGCCAGGAGATTCAAGTACTATAGGTTCTTGAAAGCCACCAATGTCGATGTCATCTAGTTGTCGTTTTTGAGGGTTACCAAAAGGCTGCGGTGGTTTGAATTGACCAATTAATTTAGCTGCAGTTGGTACTACGGCGGCAGGCTGAACCGGTTGCTGGTTTCTCGTTCTTGGATCTTGTCCAGCTGTTAGGCTGACTACTGCCAGAAGCCCGAAGACCAAAAGCGACCTCTGTAATGATAATTTTTCATTTTTTTATCATCTTATTATACTTTTTTCATACATTGTTAATGGATGCTTCACTGATTACAGAAGAGATTTTTTAAATCAATTAGACAAATTTTATTAACTTTGATTCCTTTTGTCTAATGAGGAATAAATTTAAAATGAATCAGGAATGATTATTTGTTTATTAATTTTGAAATGTTATTATTAACAAATGTAATGGTTGAAACAACTCTCAACGAATTGAATAGCCTCGACCTTTATTTATCAAATTTTCTTGTAGTAGAATTTTCCTTTGTTTATTTAATTTAATAATACGTTTCTGAAATTACGTAACGCTAAAAGAGAACAAGCATTTTTGAATATAGTTCCAGTAAAGTAGAGATAATCGAAAATAGATATTCTATAAATTTTAGACGTAATTCATTATCGGGATAAAAATAACTAAGTATAAATAAAAAAATACTATTTAATTTCTCTAAGAGAGTGAGAGAGAGAGAGAAACATCTTTAAGATTTACATTAACACATTAGAGATTAAATTATCTGACTTACCGAAAATTCGGTACTATCTTCCAGGGGTACATACTCGGATTATGATGTTTTTATCCTACGGCTCTATTTATTACCAACATTTTCAAGAAAAATATTAAATTCTTGTAAATTCTTGAATATTAAATTCTTCTACCTAGTGAAGGGGATTATGTTAATAAATAAAAAGAATTTAGCCACAATATTTTATTTAATGCAGAAAAAAGGAACTTGATTTTCCTCAAGATGATTATTTTAAAGTACCATTTAATTTCAAGTTATTAGAAAGTACTTGCATATATACTGTTAAGTACTGCTTGTTGGAAGTATTATATATAAAATATATTATTACATTATCAATATATATTATATATTCTCAAGAGATTTAAAACCTTAAAAAAATTGATTGTATTTTCACCCATTATTATTCAGTATAAACAACGTTTTCACTCTTTGCAAAAATTGTATTTCTGCAAATGTAACAATAAGCTACAACTAGAATAAAACGATAAACAAGAGTATATGCGGCACGTGGGCAGCTTTTTTCATACCACGGAAAAGTCAAATTCGAAGCATTATTATGCAAAATGCGGTATAATACGCTCGTTATTAGACATCTGCCTAGAATAGTAAATACTCGTGCAAATTACGGTGCATATCTGTCACGAATAGTCAAGCTTCAACTCTGACTACAGTTTATCATCATTATCATAAAAGTCTGCAATGCAGTTTCAGTCGAAGTGATAAATGTAGTTTCTGTTGCACCGCCAGGGATAAATTCGGGCGTACGCAGTCCTCCCAAATTACATATGGTGCGTGCGAATGTACTTTTCATTGATTCAAAATTAAACTTTAATGGTGAAATCCTTGGTAATCTTCGAGATTGCAGATTCCTTCGATCATTTGCTTATTGGAACCTCGACAGGAATTAGAGCACTTTCTTCCGGGAAAACGTATTCTGGTGAAAAGCGATGTCCAAAGTTCTTATGCCCGTGAAAAGCATGATGATGATGATCTTCGTGATGTTTGTGATGATGATCTTCATGATGCTTGTGACCGTGGTGGTCGTCATGGTGGTGACCATGCTTATGATGATGATCGTGACCATGCTTATGCTTTTCATGATGTTTGTGCTCTTCGTGATGTTTGTGATCTTCATGATGATGATGGCCATGTTTGTGCTCATGGCCATGTTTATGTTCCTCTTTGTGATGATGTCCATGTTTGTGTTCTTCATGATGATGATGCTTATGTTCCTGATGATGTTCATGTTTGTGTTCTTCATGATGTCCGTGTTTATGTTCCTCCTTATGTCCATGCTTGTGATGATGACCGTGTTTATGATGGTGATCTTGATGATGGTCATGTTTGTGGTCCTCGTGATGATGATGGTGATGTTCCTCTTTGTGCTCCTGTTTATGCTCGTGTCCGTGTTTATGATGATGGTTTTGATGATGGTCGTGTTTATGATCTTCGTGATGACCATGCTTATGATCATGACCATGATTTTCATGATGGTCTTCGTGATGGCCATGATGATGTTCTTCATGATGGCCATGTTTATGCTCATGTCCGTGATGATGATGATGATCCTGTTTGTGATCATGCTTGTGGTCTTCTTTGTGCCCATGTCCGTGGTGATGGTGATGACTCTCGCTTTCCTTATGCGCATGATGATGGTGATGTTCATTATGGTGATTGTGATCGTGATGATGATGATGCTTATTATGGTGAGAATGCTTATGGTGATGATGATGTTCTCCGTGATGCTTGTGCTCTTCATGATGCTCGTGTTTGGAATGATGATTGTGACCATGATGATGATGATGTCCATGGCCATGCTTGTGTTCATGCCCATGTTTGTGACCATGCTTGTGATGGTGACCGTGTTTATGTTCATGGCCGTGATGGTGCTTGTGGTCAGAGTGGTGACCATGCTTATGATCTTGGTGATGTTCGTGCTTGTGTTTATGGTCACTATGATGTTTGTGGTCATGATGATGCTTGTGATCTGCCTTATGGTGATGTCCATGTTTATGATCATGGTGATGGCCATGCTTATGATCATGACTGTGTTTATGTCCATGATTATGATCATGTTTTGCATGATGATCATGTCCATGCTTATTGTCATGATGAGCGTGATGATGATGATCATGATGATGACCATGGTGATGTCCATGATGATGACTGTCGTGGTAAGTCCTTGCTATACTCGACTGTAGTCCTAACTTTGATTCTGCAACTGGGGGTATATCATTCAGTTTTAAATGCAAAGGACTAAAGGAACCATCATGAGTTCTAGGTACAGCAAGTGGCAAGGGCAAGGGTACACCTTGACCTAATTCGTTTTTATTGTGACCCAGCTGTCGCTTCTGGGGGTTTCTATCAATTCCAAAGTGAAAATCATGAGCAATTTTTGGCTCGAGAACAGGCTTTGCTGAATTATCATTAACGAGTGGCAGTGAAAGCTTGAGCTTGTGGTTCCACGTTCTTGGATCTTGACTGGCTGCCAGATCAGCTGCTGCCAGTAGGCCGAGGACCAAAAACCATGCCTGGAATGGTAACGTGAGCCACTTTTAATAAATTAGAATACATTGAGCATTTTGAATTTCCCTTTGAATTGAGAAATATTGACCTGTGAGTATCAGATGTGGAGTGATTGTGCTGAGTGTGTTGATAACAGTTGCGTTGTTTATGTTGTTCCCACTCCAGTATTCAAGATACACTTTGGTGATCTTTCGATATCTTCTTTTACTAGTATTTTTTTGTTTTATATAAAAACAATTCTAATCTTTGACCATTTCTAAATTTTTCTATTCGATAATTGCTTCTTTAATTGCGGAATGCAACAATGGATTATCCAAGTCTAATTTGGAAATTACTTTTCGAAATTAAATTAGCTGTAAATATGCCACCAAAGGCCTAAATTATATTGCAATAATTTTGGAATTTTAGACGGTTCAACTCAACACTTTTTACTGTTTTTAAATAAGTTCAATTCCAAGTTTCAAATAAGGTTATTTGTGTCGAAAAGGGAAGAAATTCTTAAAATCTTTTAAACTTCTACAACAATTTCATTTAATGATACACTAATATATGCACATGTGCAACCTAAGTTATAAAATATTTACACTAACAACTATCTGTGAAACTTTTTGTTTATATTACTTGTGTGTATGTTCTACAATAGGAATTATAGAGGAATAGGTATCACAGAGGCAGAGGGTAACCAAGATTTATGCAAATTTTGGCCTTAATTGAATCTTTGCTACCCTTACCATGATTGTCAAAAAAATAGTTATTTGTGATACAAGTGCGTAAAGTAGGTGATTTAACGATTGTGATGCAAATCACACAAGTGTAATCATCTTTACCCACGTGTATCATATACTATTTTTTACAACACCCTTCCAAGAAAGTTGAATAAAATTCACAGAAAACAATAGTATTGTGTCAAGAGCCCTGTCACCACCTGTCACTGGGAAACTGATAACTAGGCATGTGCAAGATAAGTATGTGTGCTGGTTGTACGAAAATTTTCATGACAATAGGCTTTCGTTCCGGAAAATTTTCCGTTTCAATGGCCTATTGTCTCGGAAAAATTTCCGTGACAATAACCTATTGCTACGGAAATTTCCGTAACAATAGCCTATTGACACGGAAATTTTTTAGTATCAATAGCCTGTTGTCACGGAAAAATTTCCGTAACACAACGATCCTAAAGTGTTTTAAAATAAGTCACCTTACACATCATTTAGTGTACGTAAAATTCAACTTTAGAGGTGGGTGTTGTAAAAAATATATTTATATTTATTTTGAAATTATAGAGTGACGTTTTGAGACCTCTGTCCCTCTTGCTCAAGTATTAAAATCTTACTTTGTTGTTTTATAAAATTTATTTCACCAAAAATAATAACAAAACGCCGCAGCAATTGACTAACTGAACATAACCCACAAAGCAAACTTCTTTTAAAAATTATAAGATAATTTCGGCGTGTGGTTTAGATAAACAACTATAAACTAATAAAATCACAACTAATAAAAATATTGGCAATCAATGTGGTAGCCGTAGTTGGTAATGCATCCTCTTCCCTGCGTTAAAACTACGGCGAATAAAACCCACAGGGTGAAGACCGAATTATTTATCTCTCCACATTGCATCTTTTCATTTATCAAGTGAAAGATGCATTTTAACTTCTCACTTGCTTATAATTACACTTGTATAGTAAAGGCACTAGTATTTTCCGCTGTCGAATCCTGTCCAACTTTGAGTTGATCACTAGGAGCGCTTGCAGCAATGGGTGCGCTCTCTTCAGGGAAAACATATTCGTGGCCACCTACGTAAGGAGCAAAGCTTTTGTGATGACCGATGGAGTGATGACTGTGTTTTTCGAAAGCCTCATGAATATGATCCTCATGATGTTTGTGGTGATGATCGTGTCCATGCTTGTGACCGTGGTGGTCGTCATGGTGGTGACCATGCTTATGATGATGGTCATGACCATGCTTGTGATCTTCATGATGTTTATGATCTTCATGATGATCGTGGTGTTCATCATGTTCATGCTGGTGTTTATGTTCGTGGCCATGCTTGTGTTCCTCCTTATGCTCTTCGTGATGCTTGTGTTCCTCGTGATGCTCATGCTTGTGATCCTCATGGTGTCCATGGTGATGATCCTCATGATGTCCATGTTGATGCTCCTCCTTGTGTCCGTGTTTGTGAGCATGTCCATGCTTATGTTGATGATCCTCATGATGATCGTGTTTATGATCTTCATGATGTCCGTGCTTATGTTCCTCATGATGATCGTGCTTGTGGTCATGTCCATGTTTGTGTTGATGATCTTGATGATGTCCATGTTTGTGATCCTCATGATGACCATGTTTGTGCTCGTGTCCATGTTTCTCATGATGATCCTCATGATGGTCATGTTTGTGTTCCTCGTGATGCCCGTGTTTATGATCATGTCCGTGAGCATGATGATGATCCTGCTTGTGATCGTGCTTGTGGTCTTCCTTGTGTTCGTGTCCGTGATGGTGGTGATGGGACTCAGTTTCTTTATGAGCATGATGATGATGATGTTCGTTGACGTGATGGTGGTCATGGTGATGATGATGTTCGTTGTGGTGGGAGTGTTTATGATGATGATGGTGCTCTGCCTTGTGCTTGTGTTCTTCATGATGCTCGTGTTTGGAGCTGTGTTGATGATGGTGACCGTGGTGATGACCGTGATCATGTTTATGATCGTGTCCATGTTTGTGACCGTGTTTGTGATCATGACCATGCTTGTGTTCATGTCCATGGTTATGCTTGTGGTCAGCATGATGATCGTGCTTGTGGTCCTGATGATGTTCGTGTTGGTGATTATGTCCATGATGATGTTTGTGATCGTGACTGTGTTTGTGATCAGCGTTATGGCCATGTCCATGTTTATGGTCATGGTGATGCCCATGCTTATGATCGTGGCCATGATGGTGATCATGCTTATGATCGTGTTTAGCATGATGATCATGCCCATGTTTATGTCCATGGTGAGCATGATGCTGGTGTCCATGATGGTGACCATGATGATGTCCATGACTGTGGTGGTAGGTAGCTTGATGGTGGCTATCGTGATGAATTCTTCGTTCAGGTACGACAGCTGATGGCAATGCAAATGTGATATCCGAAGAGGGTATATTGTTCGTCTTCAGACTTGAAGTTCTAAAACCTCCGTCCAAAGATGCTGGTGTTCCAAGTGAAAGACCATGGAAATTTCCAAGTCCTATCCCCAGCTGACGCTTATAGGGGGTTTTGTTTGATGCTACCAGTGGTGTTTGAGCAGTGCCTAATAATGGTACTGCTCGAAGCTGGTTTATGGGTTGGACTGATTGAAGTTGCCTAGATATTCTTGGTGCTGTTTCTACTTCTACAGCAGGAAGTTGCAATGGCTTCTGATTCCTCGTTCTAGGGTCTTGGGCAGTTGCCTGGCCAGCAGCTGCCAGTAGCGCCAGGATCAAAAACCATGCCTGTAACGTTAACATGTGATATCAGACAAGGAGAAAAATGATCAATTGTCTATTGTTAAAGATGCAACAATACTTAAATGCTGTACGAGTAGCTGCAATACGAATACTGTACGAATACTGCAATACGAAATACTTATGATGCTGTCAAATACTTCTAACTAAGTGCCGGTTGTGTGTAACTGGTATCAAAATAGTAGTACAAAAGTGAAATGTGAAATAATATTTAATTGACGAGAAGTCAAATTACCGTCGAATTACTTACATGTAACTCGATGCGGTGAACCAAAAGAATTGGTTTTTAAAATGTAACCAGATTTGACGGAAGGCTACGCCGATGATTTAAGTGGTAACTCCAGAGCGTCTGGCGTTATCATGTCTGAATTTAGCATTCTTAACACTTGTTTTTAATATCATTGAAGAATATTATTTATTTATGATATTATTTAAGATCAATAATATCATTACTAAAAAATTTTGATAATCTTGATCTTTTGAAACATTTGTTGAAATCTGAACTACCTTATTTTTTTCATACTGGCTTGATAATTCTATTTCAATCATTAGATATTTTTTTTTTGTAGGTTTCGTCTCAAATTTTTATTTATTAAGTAGTAGAAAGAATGTATAACAAAATAAATAATGATAGATGATAAAAGTTGACAATATTTCGTAAAAACTCATAAAAACGTAAACAAAACTCAAGAATAGAAGTAGAAACTTCGTAAAAACGTAAAAAACTCAAGAATAAAATAAGTAAACGAAAGGTCTCATAAAAAAGAGGCCCTCAATTTTATAAGGAATAATAAGAGAGACTCCATAACAATCTTTAAGATTGTCATGTCTGACTTTCTCTTAAAATTTTCTTTGGCATTACTGGCATTAAGCTAATCCAAATCAAAAATTAAAAATGGGAATTTATCAAAATAAGAAAATGACACTATTAGTGAATAAAAATTTCATGCATTTTTTTTGTTTATTGTAATTTTAGTGATTTCACTATTTTGAAATTTATAGCTAGCTACGTTTTGATGAAAATTCGAGGAAAGGAGGGCAATATGCAACATTGGAGGCAGATGGTCACTTAAAATTTTCTTATTTAAAATTCTATAAGCTCTAATAGGTGTTTCATTTTACTTTCTATTTCCAATATTTTTTTTTACTTGAAGTGGCTTTTCAAATTAAAAATAATTTATATTTTATTCAAGTCGACCAAATTTTCTTTCACTAACGTGTGGTCGATCGAAAACCTAATTTCTTTAATATTTTTAGTGACTTAAACTATGGTTAATGAAAAGATTGTTAAATGGTTAAATCATAAAATATGGTTAAAGGAAAGGCTTATGAATGGCACTATATTTTTTATAATTCTAGTTAGGGCATTATATTTGATGCAACTTTGCAGTTGTTTGTACCAAAACTTTGAATGCTGTGACCAGAATTTATCTGTTGAGAATCAGCAGCAAAATTTTAGTAAAAAAATAAGTTTTGCACTAAATATACTCTTACCTCGATTCCATTTATTTAATTTCCTACATAATCACTGGATTAATATTTTGTGAATAAATTCAATAGTATTATCTCACGTCCGTCTGCCTCCAAACTTCCTTTACAGAATACTCGAGAGATTTTTTGCTATACTTTATTTCTGCAAAAGTTATAACAAAATGAATCAATATCTCTACGTTGATTAACAGAATATAGGCTAAGAGGTAATCTTATTTTGAGAACGGAGGCATTGTCATCTATACGAAGTTATTTTAAGCAAACTAACGTATGTTTTAGGTGAAAAACACATTACTAGAAAAAAAATAGAAAATTGCACAGAGAGAAATGCTCCTCCGCCGTGAGTAGTCAACATTTTATGTTAATTATAATCAGACTAAAGTTTCATTAATACAAAAATAATTTTAAAAGCTGGTAATAGAATCGCAATCATGTACGTACTACCGATTACGCGACAGCAGCAGAATTAAGAATGCAGGCGGATTTTTGAAATCCTTTTGGCACATTGAATAGACGAAGGTTGTGCGTCTTACAATTACACTTTTATGACAAATTTGCTTGTATTTTCCACAGCTGGAGCTTCTTTCTTAACTTCGGCTTCAGTAGTCGGTGCTTTGACATTTGCTGCCACTGGTGCACTTTCCTCTGGGAAAATATACTCCTGGAAACTGCGTTCTGCTCCAAAGTGGTCACCATAACTCTTGTGACCGTGAGAGTAATGACTGTGTTTCTCGAATGCATCGTGGATATGCTGCTCCTGATGTTTGTGATGGTGATCATGTCCATTCTTGTGTTTATGGTGGTCGTCATGATGGTGACCATGTTCATGGTGGTGATCGTGACCATGCTTGTGTTTTTCATGGTGTTTATGCTCCTCATGGTGCTTGTGATGCTCGTGGTGATCATGATGATGCTCATGTTCGTGACCATGCTTGTGGTCCTCTTTATGGTGATGTCCATGCTTATGTTGTTCGTGATGGTGATGCTTGTGTTCCTCGTGGTGTCCATGTTTGTGTTCCTCGTGATGATCATGATGATGCTCCTCATGATGCCCATGCTTGTGATGGTGTCCATGTTTATGATGATGATCCTCATGATGGGCATGCTTGTGATCCTCATGATGTCCATGCTCATGTTTCTCGTGATGTCCATGCTTATGATGATGACCATGCTCGTGATGATGATCTTCATGATGTTCGTGTTTGTGATCTTCGTGGTGAGCATGTTTGTGATCATGTCCATGCTTATGATGATGATCCTCATGATGGCCATGATGATGCTCCTCATGGTGTCCGTGATGGTGATCATGTCCATGATGATGATGATGGTCTTGTTTGTGACCATGCTTGTGATCCTCCTTGTGCTCGTGTCCATGGTGATGATGGTGAGTCTCGGTTTCTTTATGGGTATGGTGGTGGTGATGTTCGTTGACGTGATGATGGTCATGGTGATGATGATGTTCATTGTGATGGGAGTGTTTGTGGTGATGATGGTGCTCTGCGACGTGTTTATGCTCTTCATGATGCTCGTGCTTGGAGTGATGTGTATGATGGTGACCATGATGATGACCATGATCATGTTTGTGATCGTGTCCATGCTTGTGGCCATGTTTGTGACCATGGTCATGTTTATGGTGATGATCATGATCATGTTTATGTTCACTATGATGTTGATGCTTATGATCTTGATGATGTTTGTGTTTGTGATGATGTCCATGATGATGTTTATGATCATGATGATGCTCGTGTTTGGCCTCGTGGTGATGACCATGTTTATGGCCATGGCCATGTCCGTGCTTATGTTCGTGACCGTGCTTGTGATTATGATGATGGTCATGTTTAGCGTGGTGATCATGTCCATGATTATGACCATGTTGAGCATGATGATGGTGGTTGTGATGATGTCCATGATGCTCTCCATGGCTATGGTGGAAAGTAACTTGGTGATATCTGCGATTTTCTAATTGCAAACTTGATTTAGGTTCTGCAATAGTCGGGATGTTATTCGTTTTTAGACTCGAAGGATTAAGTCCGCCATCGAGAGGTATATAACCGCCAATGCCGATGTTATCTAGCTGTCGTTTTTGGGTATTCTTATCTGACACTAAACTAAGTGTCTGAGCATTGCTCAAAATCGGTTGGCTCTTGGATTCATCAGTAATGAATGGCTGTAGTGTTTTGAGTTGCCTTGGTATTCTGAGTTGATCTGTAACTACGGTGGCATTCTGCAACTGCTTATGGTACCTCGTTCGCGGATCCTGGCCAGCTGCCGCTGCCAGTAGCCCGAGGACCAAAAACCACGCCTGTGCATAAATAAACTGAGGGTTTATTTCTGCTGCTTAGCATTTCTCTTATGGAGAATAATATGGCATTTGCCGAATTTTTTCGAATTCAACTTTCTTGACTGAAATATTGATAATGAAGCACCAATTTGGTTATTGGTGTTCAATTTTGTTGCGCGCTATAATCACTCGCGGCATCTTTAATAACTATTTTTAAATATTGTTGCTGAAAAGTAAAAAAAGTGAGGTTCACTCAAGAACTGATTTACAACTTACCACGGTAGTGTAAACTCGTCCTAAAGTGGTGAATTATAGGAAAAATGTGAGCGTGTTTGAAACAGAGACAATAAACAATTTTTAGTTCATTCATTTTCAGCATTAGTATATTTTATCTACTTGAAATTGTACCGAAAATTGTTTCTTGTTTTTGTTTTAAGCATCGTTTCATTTTTAGTGCATCAATTCACTTTTAGGCAAGTTCACTCTACGCTTGGTTCAATTAAAATAGAAAAGTATATTGTCCGAGATAGAGGGAATAAATGTTTAACAATAATCGAATTTCGAATAAAATTACAGTCGACTGTTTATTTTGGAAAAAGATTCATATTATCCTCCATGTATTTTTGTTGAGCACTTCCTGCACAGTAATAACACTGATATTCAACTATTTTAGAAATTAAATTTAAATTTATGACCGTGTTATTTTCTGTGGATAAAGTACTTTTTGTTGGTCAAAAACTTACGACTGTGATGGTGTTAGCGAATTTTATTTGTATTAAATTAATTCAGCTTTAATAAAAATCCACTTTATAATAAAAGTGGTTTGACAAAACGATGGAGGAAGCTAGAAAAAAGTAGTATAAAAAATAAATTCAAGAATCTGTTCAAAATCTTTAGTAGATCTTTAGTAGATTACTAAGATCTTTAGTAATATTCAGAATTTTTAAGTCAATAGCGCGAGCTGAATCTATTGAATTTTGACCAAATAAGTACCAACTATGAAAAAAGGCCTGCCTTTTTTTCAGATACTTATCAAAGTATAAATTCAACTTTATAACTACCACCAAGGAAGAAAAATTGATGTATTATTTTATTTCAACGGGAGTATTATCAAATTTTAAAAATATTAATTTCATTTCATCTCGCATGGAGAAAAATAGATAGTAAAAAGGAGGGGAAGTTAATATCTGGATATTGAACTATGGGACAGTTATCTAAGATATTATGGTGTAATATCTAGATATTATGATATAATATAAGAGATATTATATTTTAATTTCTAGATATTACACCATAACATCTTAGATAGCTGTCCCATAGTTCAATATCCAGATATTAACTTCCCCTACTTTTCTCTATTTTCCTCCGTGCTCTGAGGGACCTATGGATATATCAGAAATGTGAAATTGAATATAGAACCAGCGCTTTAATGAGGATGGAAATTGAATAAGTTTCGGCAGAAAATCACTTTACCGAGAATACGGATTTCCGTTATGCTATGTTCAATCGCTGGAATCATTTGTGAACAATTAAATTAGCATCAAAGCGACCGAATTTTGTCCCTTTAATTCGAACTCGGTAATATTAAATAAATAATCTAACACATTTAGCATATTCGATGCACAAAGCCGATTCGTTAAATCGATGCATATTATGACACATATTCGTTATCCGATTTTCACTAATAAAACAAAAAACTTGTTGCTTTTCCAATTGTTTCATTTCTCAATTATTTATTCAAACATGTAACTGATGTTGCTTCACTATTGGAAGCCAGAGTTATAGATTAGAAGGAAGTAAACGGAAAACGATAATTTTTTAAGTATTTTACAGGCAGGAAACTAATTTCAACCAGTAATAGGTGCCACGATTTTAAAATCTAAAGAAATCATTTTAAAACAATTGTTGTGTAAGTGTACCTCATTGGTATTAAGATTTTTATTGGTGAAAGTTCAATAATTGGTGCTTATTCCTGTTGAAAGTGAATGGTACTAAGTGATAAAGTTTTTTGTATAATTGTCACTTCCCCTCTCTTCTTTTCAGTGATTGGTACTGTAACCCTACTTAAGATTACGAGAACTGAGTACTGTTTTTATGCTGTGTAAATAGTTATTATATTTAGGTGGGATTTCATGAAATTAAGTTTATTTTAAACAATATTTGGCACAAATGTACCAATTATTCTGTTGCTTAATTTTCTTTGTATTATTAAGTAGTCAAGGAAATTGAATTTTTGTTATTTTCTAAAGATATTTCGAATTCAGATATTGATGTAGTGAATTATTTGGAATATTTTCCTTACTCTTTGACTGTCTATTATCTATTTTTGTGACTGAACAATTGTAAATGCTCTTTCCCTTTTGGAGTAGAACATAAGTGCCAGAAGAATACATATTAAATATTAAAGGGATATCTTAGTTTGTACAATTCTATTGAAATATCATGTACAATTTCTAGTTAAGTTAATTTTTACATTCTCATCACATGAGAAGGTATTATTTCCGGTTATATTACATAATACTACGTAATATGTAAAAATATACCAAAAATTTTCCTTGATTTTTGAAAAATAATTTTCTCTAACTATATTTTTCGATAAACAATTCTAATTAAAAAATATGATTTATAAATGAAAATGTAGAATGTGGAATGCACTAAGACGAGGGACAAAATAATAAGATTTTTCACTTAATTTTTAGGCAGTATCTACTATTACGGAAATTTCCGTACAACTAGTATCAACATAGCCTGCGTCCCCTTGGGAAATTTCCCTAATCATATCATTGGCCTAATTTTTAAAGCATTTTAAAATTATTTTGTCTTTTAGTATCAATTCATATTGGAGCAATATTTATTGAGTGTAAGTTTCTTATTCGTATGTCAATATATAGAAATCTTAGGATTCATTTCCATTTTTGATCTCTTCTTAAATTCTCATCACAACTGTTACTTTTGTTAATGTCACAGATTTTATATTCAAATTTAAATAATAACCATGTAAATTTTATAATAAAGTTTGTTTCTTAATTTCATTTTGTCTTGGTCGGTTCTCGAAAATCGGATAAATCTCATTATTCAGCTTCTCATTTGTAACAATATATTATTGATTACTAACTCTTTATTGTTTTTTTCAAATTGATTGATGTTATGTGAGTTAGACTTAACAATACGCTTTCAGTGTAATTGCAGTTAATTGAAAATAATTTAAAGCAATAATTAATTTAAAGTAATAAAATTAACTCTTTACTGCATGACTTTTTCCAGGTGAAAGAATTCATTTCTTTAGAATGGAAAATGTTTTTCTATATGTAAATTTGATAAAAATGGCATTTTGGGAAAATTCAATTTTTAAATTTTTGCAGCTGAAAAAAGCATTTTTAACCCTCTAGGGCTGGCACCCCTTTTTCTTTGTCTAGAAATTCTAAAAAAATTCAGAAATAATATATGATCATTTTTTGACTGTTTTTTGCAATAAAAGTTTTAACAATTTTTTTTAGTTTTCTCAGCTTCTGTTGAGTGTATGATAACTTACAACCCTCTTACGAGATACCGAATAATCTACTTTGATTTAATTCACATATTTATTTTGCAGAATTTTAAGTTTATGACATGAAAATTCTAGAAAATCGAAGAAAGTGAACGTAGCAACTATGCTACATACGGTACTACAGGATTAAAATAATTTTTTCTTTCTGAAAAACCATTTTAGGATGCATTTATGCTTCTGAAGTTTTCTGAGAATTTTTTGATTAAAATTGTGATGCAGTAAAGGATTCATTGAATTATCAAAACTTTTTTCGAATGCAGTTAAAAATTAGAAAACAATATTATTTCTAAAATAAAATTAGTGAACTATTTCATTTATTTTTCCTTTGATCTCGGACAAAAATTTTAGATATCGTTTGTACGTCTTACTTATTATGAAAACAATTTTTAATTTTGAAAAAATTCAAGTTTGATTTAAGATTTTTAAACTTTTGCCATAAATATATTACTACATGAAAAATATTATTTCAAATCAATTACTATTTTTTCTTCTATTAAATTGATGGTAGATGGAAATGACATACTTTAAAATCAATTACTATTTTTTCTTCTATTAAATTGATGATAGATGGAAATGACATACTTCAGACTATTTTCGAGACCGTTGTTGATGGTCCTTTATTTAAAATTCGTCCACGTTTCAAAAGACAAACTCTCCTCTTCAGGTCTAATTTCTCACATCTGTATGTATGTTTATTGTTAAAAACGAAGTAAGTTGACATGATTAAAAATCTAAATTCTTCATCTCTCCTCTCGAATAATAAAAACCTGCGGTCTGCCAATAACAATATTTGTTATTAAGAATGAGTCATATGCTGGTTACTTTCTTCAGTGAGTAAAAAATCCTTGTTAGGTTATTTTATGATTGATAATAAAAAACTTCATTTTTGGATCGTGGAGACAAAACCCACGTTTTGTTTTACGATTCCATTCGAAAAAAACTTCATTTTTTTATCGTGGAGACAAAACCCTCGTTTTGTCTCAAAAATGAAGTTTTTTACTATCAATCATAAAATAACCTAAAAAATTTTTTACTCACTTAAAAAGTAACCAATATATGACTCATTCTAAATAACAAATATTTTTTTGACATACCACTGGTTTATAATTATTATTAGAAAGGAGAGATGAAGAATTTGAATTTTTAACCATGTCACCTTGGCAAAACCCACGTTATGTTCCACGATTCCATTCGAAAAAAAACTTCATTTTTGTCTCCACGATCCAAAAATGAAGTTTTTTATTAACAATCATAAAATATCCTAAAAAAATGTTGTACTTAAAAAGTAACCAATATATGATTCATTCTAAATAACAATTTTTTTTGACATACCACTGGTTTATAATTATTATTCGAAAGGAAAGATGAAGAATTTGGATTTTTAACCATGTCAACTTGGAAAAACGTGGGTTTTAGCTCCACAATCCAAAAGTGAAGCTTTTATTATCAATCATGAAATAACCTAAAAAAAAATGTTTTCCTTACTTAAGAAAGTAACCAACATATGACTCATTCTAAATAACAAATATTGTTTTTAACAGACCACAGGTTTATAATTATTATTCGAGAGGAGAGGTGAAGAATTTGGATTTTTCACCATTTCAACTTACTTCGTTTTTTAATAATAAACATACATCTAGGTGAGAAAAATTAGTCCTGAAGAGGAGAGTTTGTCTCTCGAAACGTTGACGAATTTTAAATAGAGGAGTTCATCAACAACGGTCTCGAAAATGGTCTGAAGTATGTTATTTCCATATACCATAAATTTAATATTATATATTATTACTTAGACGTTAACATCGTATTGGAACTACTATCAACTATTTTTTTCTCCACTAGAGGTCTAATAAAATACTTTGATGTATTTTGATGAAATATAAATACATAATAATATATACATCAGAAGTAATTATAAAAAAACTTCATTGATCAAATAATCGAACTATTCCTCCTTTGATATTTTCATTGCTTATACTAAAAAAAAAAATCCCAGATATGCACTTATTAGTCTCTCCATTTTATTTAGCGTTTAGATGAAACGCGTTTTGTATATTTGATGAGAAATTGAATCAAAGTAAGCACACTAGTCCGAAGGGTTGAAGCGAATTAAGCAAATAAGGAGATATTCCGATTTCCGAGTTTCCGAATTGGTACCGCAGAAACTTACCCACGTAGCCATGTCGCCGTGTTTGGGGTGCAGCTAGCGAACAACTGGATGCCGAATATCGAGAACAACGTACTTTTATAGAGGACACTGCTCTCGGGGTACTTTCTTCCGTGCTAAGGTACCAATGTCGTTTACGAGGCGACTAATATTTTAATTGTCGTCATAATGCGCGCCGAACCGCAACCAGACCGATCACCGGTTGATTGTCGCAAAAAGGCAGAAATGCATTCATAATTATTACCACCGACCAGATTCGCAAAGATGATTTCATGACTTGTGACTGCAAACCGGAAACGGAAATGAACCGCGAGTTTAGTAATCGCAATACACATCTGAATTTAGTTCAAAAACTTTTCCTGGGTCAAAATAAGAATTAAATAGATGTTATTTTTTTTTTTTGAAATTTAGTTCTATGGCAGAAAATATATGGCAGTGGTAGTTATGAAGAAAAGAAAAAAATAAGCTTTCATGGATTTTTAATTTTTTATAGAAGAAACATAGGGAATAAGGATTCAATGCGTGTTTTTATGGGAATCGAGGTCCTTTGAAGAACAAAACAATGTTGGTCATTTTGTCGAAAAAGATAGTGGCTATAAAAGATTTTATTTATTTTAGAAAACCATTTCGTTCCGGAATTCTTTTGCTGGTATCATGGGATTGTTTTACTTGTAGAGGTGTAACAAAACGATTTTGGTCGTCTCGGAAACACATTTCGGTGCTGGCTGTCGAGGAATCTAATTTGAGGTTTTTATTGTGTTTGCAGAAATTAATGTGATGGTGATTGGGTAGAATTTTTATGGAAATTCGTGATGATAGATTTATAAGTTGTTGCAATAATGATTAAAAATTAACAAATGCTGTAAGATGCTGTAACAAGAGTCAGAAAAATGGTATATATTTCAGGATGTTATTTTCAGTTTTTTTAAAGTACATTAAAAATGTACGCTATCAGTAATAATTGAAAATCTTCTCGCGCTCGTAATAGTTTCCCATTTTTAACTCATGTATTTTTCATTATTAATCCTCTGACGACCCAGATTTCTGAATTTGAATTTGAAAGGACTTTGACGTAGAAAGATTTCTACGTAAAAATTAAAGAGCTTTTAATATTACATTTACTTTTTTTAAATAAAATATTATTAAGGAAACAGAGACTTCCCATATTTTCAAAAGTAAAGAAAGTTAAATGTCTAGAAATTGATTATTTACGATCGAATGATATTTACAATAAGAAAACAAGAACCACCATAAAGTACAATAGAGGCCATAGTCTCGAGAAAAAAATCTGAAATAGGGGAAAGTTGACTAAGACGTGCTACCTCCTAAGACGGACCACCCTTAATATTTTTGTATGAAAACATTATATTCACATATTTTTTTCAACATCAAAATTTATTGCCTTTTAAACATTTTTTGAACTTTTAGGCATATGAACTTTGTAAAGCCAACATGAAACTTTGATGTCAGTAATCGCTTTTGCTTTTGAAGTTCGTTAAAATCGAAAATTTTCGTAAATTGGAAGAGGCAACTTTCCCCTACATGGGACATTATTTCTCAAGTGTACTCAGCCCAAAAAATGAATTTTTCCGATCGGGATCAAATTTACAAAAAATTTAGTATTATTAGATGGCACTTCAAAAAAAAAAGCATTGATCAGTTTGGTCAAAAACTCGCCGAGGTAGAGGGGGGTGACATTTTTGTACTTTGCGCAAAGAGCCTCTATTTCGGGTATAAATATCATTTTATGTATGGCATATAAAAAATTTTGACCCAAACGTTTTCGATAGATTTTTCCCAATCTTTCGATTGAAATAGAAAAAATGTAAAAAATTCAAAATTTAGCTATCTTTTTGAAAATCAAAAATATTTTTGATTTTTTTTAAAGTTCGACCCTTTTTTATTTTTTTTAAATTAAAAATAAAGCTTGAGATGCTTACTGTTAGATCCTTTAATAGCGAAACGTTGTTTTATTTTGTTTTTGAGAAATTGAATTTTAAGTAACCTGGTAGATTCAAAAAATTTTTCCTATACGCGAAAAAATTTCGGAAAATTTTTTATATGTACAGTTTTTCATAACAAAAAATATTGTAAGAACAGAAATTCCAAAAAAAATTTATTGTTGATTTCAGAATTTTTTGAAAATTTTCAAAAATTAAATTTATTAATTTGATTAATTGCGAATTTTTAATGTGCAAGTAACTTTTATACTTATTATATTATGTACATTGCATGTAAATTGCACATTAAAAATGCGCAATTAACCAAATTCAAAAAAATTTATTTTTGAAAATTTTCAACAAATTCTAAAGTCAACAAAAATTTTTTTTGTGTTTCCGTTTTTACAATATTGTTTGTTATCAAAAACTGTACATGCAAAAAATTTTCCGAATTTTTTTCGCGCATAGGAAAAATTTTTTGAATTAACCAGTTTACTTAAAGTTCAATTTTTCAAAAGCAAGAAAGAACGACATTTTGCTTTTCAAGGATCTGAAAGTAAGCATCTCAAGCTTTATTCTTAGTTTAAGAAAAAGAAAAAAAGGGTCGAACTTAAAAAAAAATTAAAAATATTTTTGATTTTCAAAAATAATAACTAAATTTTAATTTCTTCAAAATTGTTTTTATTTCATTTGAAATAGTGGGAAAAAATATATCGAAAACGTTTGGGTCAAAATTTTTTATATGCCATACATAAAAAGATATTTATCTCCGTAATAGAGGCTGTTTGCGCAAAGTAAAAAAATTTCAGCCCCTCTATCTCGGCGAGTTTTTGACCAAACTGATCAATCTTTTTTTTTTTTTGAAGTGCCGTCTAATAGGACTAAATTTTTTGTAAATTTGAGCCCGATCGGAGAAATTCATTTTTTGGGGTGGGTACACTTGAGAAATAATTTCCACCCCACATATGGGTGGAAATCAAAAAGTTGGCAATATCATGTCCTTGGAATATTATTCGCTTATATAAGAAGAAATAATTATTTATTTACACGGTTTTATTAAGCGTACTTTTATCTGAAACATCTTATGTGACAGTTATTTTTGCTTTATCATGTATTAAAGTAAATTCGATTAAATATGAATAAATGTCATCCGGTCCCATGTCTCCTCTTACATTTTTTAAGTTTTAAGCGTTATATCTTTTTACATAAAATTCTATATCTAATTATCAATGCACGTGTAGTTCTAGAATTGATTGCAGAATTGAAAAATAAAGTTCATATTTTGTTTGTAATCATAATTGCAAAGCATTAATCACTTTTTAAATGCCCCGAATTTTTATGTCATCCGGTCACAAAACAGTTTTTTATTACTTTTATGATAGAGTTTAATTTTTTTCTCTGAGTTAATTAACAATAGAAAATCATTAGTTATATCAAAATTGAATTACGCATAAGTAGTCATAAAGTGTCGTTACTTAAGAGAAATAACGAATTTAAAAACCCTAAAGAGTGCAAACATCAATTCGGTGTAATCCAGTCACACGGTTTCATGGTTAAATGAAGCACATTTTGTAGGTGGGTCTGTAAAGGAAATACTAATGAAAACATGTACTTCTTACCTTTAAAACACTTGATTACTAGATTATTCCAGAGTAAAATTATTCTTTGGAATTATAAATTTTTTCATGGTCAGCTTTGTCATCCGATCACACAACAGGTATTTACAAACAGTGATATTATATTATATTATATCATATTATATTAGGTTATATTATATTGTATTATTGATATGTAGACTGTTTTTTAATTTAAAAATAGTTTTTAATAATCTTAAAGCAATATTTTATTTTGATTACAATGTTTTTATAATTGAATAACTTTATATAAGCCTGTAAAAGAAGATCTAATTGTTATTTAAACTTGAAAAATATTCTAAATCGTTGAAATCAAAAGTTTGTCATTAAGTTTTAAAAAATTTTGAATAGAAAATAAGAACGCACTTCTTCATCTCGCTTAAAATTATTTTTCCTCTCAATGTGATTAATATGAACAGAAACAAAACATTTTGCATGGATTGAAAATACCTTTTTTCTTTTAAGTATAAAAACTAAAAATTCCAACTTTTTTTTCACCCATATATATCTGCATATACGTTTCCGGGATCCAACAGATATTTGAAAACTGGATTAAATAAATATCAAACATTGTTATTAACATTTTATGAATAGCAATTTGCCAGCAAATTACAGAAATTATCCACACGCTGAAAAAACATAATTCTAAATGGTCTATAATATTGTTCACGCGAAAGATGCAAGGCAGTTTGCTGTGGTCGACTTTCCCCATTTATTATCAGTTTCACTAACGCACTGAAATCGGATACATTTCAATCGAATTCGGGGAATAAATTTATTTCGTATCACGCATAACTTTAAAGCAAATAAAAATTTTAGTAACTGTGTTTCTGACGGGTAGCGGCATAGAAAGCATAATCGACTGTGACGGCTGCGGAAGAACATCTTGAATACTTTCGTAAAAGCGTAATGCTCACTCAGTCAGCGATTTGGATCAAGTCAGCTTTTGTGAACTATCATGCGCGTGGAATCAAGCGAAAGGTAAATCCACTAGTGACAGTAAATCCAGGTCCGTGGTTAAGGAACCTAAACCACACAACTTCCGGAATCCACAACGTTTCCTATACCCTGGAGTGCCTCGTAAAACTTCAAGAACCACGCTTAAGATACCAAAGATTCTCGAAGAGTCATTTAGGATGCAGCATCTGTTTTTCCTTTAGCGGTGTAACAACGAGGCAAACTCGAATGTTTTCTTATGATATTTGTCACGAAAGAAAAACTTTCTTCGAACCGAGGCTTTAGCGTTTAATTAAAAGACTCTGGATCATATTGTAAAAATTATTCTCATGTAAAAACTGATATTATCTTACAGAAAAAATAAGGAATAAAGTTTACCTCAATTCTGAGGTAAAAATTACCTAAAACCAAAATTAATTTCACAGGATAAATTTTACCCAAATATCGGTCAATTTTTCTTTTGTTTTTCAATAACAACACACGTGTTTTGAAAGATGTGAAGTTGTCTGAATAAAACTGGATTCCTCTAAAAAATTATCTGCAGCAAATTTCATTCTTAGTTTTTCCTGTGCTACAAACACTAAGGTGTTTCAAAAAACAACTTTTTTTTATGTTTGGTCACCATTGATCGTTTTCTTGTGAGGTTCCTGAAAAAATTAACACGTATTTTTGTTTTGAAAGACAATGCTTGAGTACATCTGATACTTGTGATTTTTTATTTCAACTCTCATAAACTCCTTTTATGGGGCCCCAAAATCCACCCCATGACAGGGTAATCATAGTTTCACGGAATATTGACATTAATTATCACTTTTTTTCCATTTTTGTTTCTCAGATTCACATTAATGGATAAGTCACATGATTTTATTTTATTTTTAATTAATTTGTTATCATTTAAATAATTTTTATTTGTTAATTAGGTTTTAACAAAATTGAGTTTGTTGCGGACCTTTTTGTGTAAAGTTTGCTTTTTACACAATTTGGTTTGTAGGAATTGGAATTCCTTTTATCTGTGTACAATTTTAAATAATTTTTTCATAAATATTGTAAATGAATGGTGCTTTTTCACGCAACAAGCTAGTTGACAACAGCCAATTTTAGTTTTAAAAAAATTGTTTAGTCAATATTTAATTGTAGAAATATTTAAATGTAACTTTAAACCTGAATGCTATAGAAAGCCATAGTTTTTTTTCTAAATTATTCAACAAGTTTCATGAGTTTATTCGAATTAAAACTTTCTTCAACTTAGTGTGAATTGTTTAAACAATTTTTAATTGTTTAAATACTCAGTGGGGGATTATATTGACCCTCGATGAAAATAATCGTTTATAATATTGTATGTTAAATTTTGGCTTTAGCGTCAGAATAAATAATTCAATTAATTTTTAGTTGAACCAATCGTATCGGCGCACAATGGTGGCCCTCATCAGTGGTTAATGTTTATTCTGGCCCTGAAGCCAAAATTTAACATTGAATATTATAAACAATTATTTGTTTAAATAATTTTTTGGCTGAAAATATCGTGAATTAATTATATTTTAATAACAATATCCCTGAATTAATCAATATAAAGGTCGACGAATTAAACAATTAATAATTGTTTAAATAATTTATAAATAACTGAAACTAATTCGCCCTTTCATTTTGATTTATTAGGTTCTAGTGGTATAAAAATACCATTAATTCACGACATTTTGAGATAAAAAAATGTTATTTAAACAAATAAGAATCGTTTAAACAATGAACAGGAAGTTGAACAAAGTTTTTATAATAATAAATTTGTGGAACTTGTCGAATAAATTTAGAAAAGACTATGATTTTTTATCGCATTCAGATTGGAAGTTATACATTTCAACAATTCAACAAGTAAATATTGTTTAAACAATTAAAAGGCAACTGAAATGTATATATTGACTCTTCATATTAAATAACTAGCTTGTTGCATTGATAAACATAATTCATTTACAATATTTGTAAAAAAATAAATTATTTAACCAAATAAAAATTGTTTGAACAATAACAAATTAATTAAAACTGAAATAAAATCGTGCGATTTATCCATTGATGTGGAGCTGAGAAAGAAACATGGGAAAAAAGTGATAATTAATGACAATATTCAGTGAAACTATGATTACCCTGTCATGAGGTGGATTTTGGGGCCCCATAAAAGAGTTTATAAGAGTTGAAATGAAAACTCAATGATAAATTCATATTCTTTGAAGGATTTTCATCAGATGACTAAAGTATTACCTATGGGTAATTATACATTTTCACGTTTAAAAAAAAAAAATCAAAGAATTCCATTTTTTGGGTTTTCTTATTTGTATGTTAGGTATTTTTTATTTAAATTAACCAGATATGCTTTGTAAGACTCAAGCGATGATTTAAAGAAATTATATTTCTTTAATAATAATATTATTAATAATAATAATATTTTAATAATAATATTTAACAGACTGAAATAATTATTCTTTTGTTTCAGTAATTTTTTATTTTCAGTACGATTTGACCTCTTGTATTAAAGAAATATATTATAAGACCTATGTATGATTATTTCTCAGTAATAACAAGTAACTTTGATTCAAGACTTTTTTCTCAGTGTTTTTTGACTGAATAATACAATTTTTATTATAGAGACAAAAACCAATAATTTTAACTCTAAGTAGGGTTAGAAGGACGAATTGGACAGACAATGGGAAAAAAATTTAGTCAAAGCATCTATTTTGTCAGCTTTTGTTGTTGTTTTAAACATTTTATTATCGAATTTTTTATAGTCAAAACGTGGGAAATTGTATTTCGAATCAAATGAGCCATCAAAAGTTTTAATCGGATAAGAGTGATAGATTTTTTGTATTTGGAATCAATAGACAGGTTTCTGTGAATAACAGGTAAAATTTGTCTATCGATTCTGAATGCAAAAAATCTAGAATTTTCATCCGATTAAAGTTTTTATTGATTTACTTGATTAAAAATACAATTTTCCACATTTGCACTGAAAAATCAATAATAAAATGTTTAAAACAAACAAAAAAACTGACAAAATGGACGCTTTGACTAACTTTTTTCTCACTTGTCTGTCCAATTCCTCCTTAAGTTAAGTTTAAGACAAAATAAGAGAATTGGGCGAAAATTTTGATTAATCATCTTGAAGTAACTAATTATTTAAGTTCAATATTACATCTCCTAATAATCACCTGCTGCATCAAAAGCAAGATCCTTTACCCGTTTATTGACTACATTTAAGAGCTTTCTGTCCCAATCTCTCGAGGTTGGAAAAGGATATCCTTAAAGAATATCGCTATGAAAAAAAATTACAAGATAAGTAAAGATAAATAAAGATAAGCGCATTGTAGGGCATGAAATGACGGGGCAAAAACTCATTAAAATGATGTCCAGCAGTATTAATTTAATAAACAAAAATTTAAATTGTTTTAAACAAATTAATGAACAAAAGTTATATCTTCTTTATTTGCCACACTTAAATGCACTAAACCAATATTTTTAGGAGAAAATGGAAGTAAAATAATGTTAGCTTAAAATCAGAAGACTTTTAACATCAATTCCTAATTGTTTATAACAATTTAATAAACAAATACGAATTAAGGCATTTTTAATTAGATAGATTTAGCTTTTTCAGCAGAATTATCTATAAATATTTCACCAATGTCCTTCTGCCGTAATAGTTTGCACTGCAACAACAATCGTGTATTACTTTAACAAATTTAATAAATAAATGCTTTATTTGGCCATTTTTGAGGAGATAAGCTTCGTTTTTTAAGCAGAATCAATAACTAGTATGTTGCCAATGTGTCTTGCTGTTTTACTTTACACTTAGGCGTTAATTATTTATTGTTTAAACAAATGTAGGTAACAAATTAATAATTTGAGCATTTTTCAATATAGAAATTTTGTTTCTTCAGCAGAATTAACTGCAAACATCACAGAGGTAGTCTATGATGATTCGCAGTTAAACAATAATTGTGCATTATTGAAACAAATTTAACAAACAAATGCATTACTTGGCTGTTTTTCAATAAATTAGTTTCGTTTTATTACCAGATTTTACTGTAAATATTTCACCAATGGCCTTTTACTGTGATAACTTGGATTAAGCCTCGATCCGCTCCTTACATTTGAAATATATATTGAAAAAATAGTATTGAATTGAATGCTAATAAATCTCTAGGATGTTTACTCCGAGTATGTAGAAATTTTAAAAATCCTGAAACCATGAAGACGTTGTACACAGTTGTAAGGTCAAAGCTTGAGTATGGCTCTATTTTATGGTCACCTCACTTTCTAAAATACATCGACTTACTAGAAAGTTGCCAAAAAAGATTTTAAAAATATTTACACTGGAAAGAGAATGGCACATATCCACCTCCTGGTTCTGATATCTCTATGATTAGGAAAAGATTCAATGTTACTACTCTGAAAGATAGGAGAATCTATACAAGTATTGTATTTTTATTTAAAATTATTCGAAGTATAATAAACTGTCCTGAAATCTTACATATAATTTCTCCGTTTCTAAAAATAAATATGGGACCTGAGCATTTCACGCGAAACAAAGAACAAATCTATCTATCCTCAGCTTTGATCAACCAGTCGTCTCTATACACAATGAGTGACAATCTTAATAAATTGTTTATAAACACGCAGCACGATATAGATTTACTTGTTATATCTCTAGAAGCCTTTTGTAATGCGGTACTTGAGTTTACTTTACTTTAGCTTAAACTCTGTAACTTTATAAATATGTAATTGAGTAATAATTTTATACTATTATACTGATTATACGTTGTATCTGCATCTCATTATGTACATATAAATATAATTACGTGGTAGCTCTGTAATTGGTGTAAAACTGTTGAGCTTAAAATAAACTGAATATGAATATGAATATGAATAATTTGCAGTTAGATAATATTGTATATTGTTTAAACAAATTTAATAAACAAAGGTATTGTTTGGCAATTTTTCAATAGATAAGCTTCGTTTTTTCAGCAGAATCAATAACTTAGCAAAAAGTCTTGCTGTTTTACATTACACTTAGGCATCAATTGTTTATTGTTTAAACAAATTTAGTTAACAAATTATTTATTTGAGCATTTTTCAGTATAGAAGTTTTGTTTCTTCAGCAGAATCAAATACAAACATCTCATAGATAGTTTATTGTTATGATAATTTGTAATTAAACAATAATTGTACATTAAACAAACTTAATAAACAAATGTATTTTTTGGTTTTTTGTACTGCTAGTTACTAACCAGTATCGGTAAGCCAAGCATTATAATAGTTATACGGAAAAAAATAAATGTACAATTAATACATTTATTTATTAAATTCATTTAAAAAATACACAGATATACACTACCGGTCAAAAATATGGAACCATCTGTTTTTAGATTATTGCCTAACTACTCTTAATTTTAATTATATTATAGATAAAATCGTTTCTCTTAAATAGCTTGAAAGCTAACAAAATTCTGTAAAAAATAAGCTCAAGATGAAGTTTTTTTGTCAATTTTTTAAGAAGATATTTCAAAAATAGTGCAGATTAAAATGTTTTGTTAAATTTTAAATAATATCTGAAATAATAAACGTTTCTCAGTTTTCTTGGGCTTATTTTAAAGGTGAATTTTTATAGAATCGCACAAACTTTTCGCCATTATTCTGCTATTTTTGGCTTTCATTTTGCAGTGCGGTAGAGTCGGAACAAAAAAGTTATAAAAATTCGAAGATATCTCATCTGTAGGAAAATAATAATAAACATCAAATGAATCTAAATTGTAAATAAATTTGATAGAAAATTCATGATTACTTATTACATATATTTTACAAAAATATTTCTCCCAGCAGAAGAAATATTTAAAATTTTTCAACTGTTTTGGTCCAACTTTAACATTTTGCACCATACAAATTAACATTTTCACAATAATCGCGATAAGTTGGTGCATTTCTATAAAAATTTTCCTTTAAAATAAGCTCAAGAACATTGAAAAATGTTTATTATTTCAGAAATTATTTAAGATTTAAGAAAAAAATGAAATTTGCATTATTTTTGAAATATCTTTCAAAAAAATTTGCAAAATGAGTTTAAAATCGTTGATAATATTTCATTGGCTATGGGGTCTATTTCTTAATATCTACTTAGTTGTAAAATAAACTTTAAGGAT
>JBAGKK010058389.1:1139-28020 GCA_037177015.1 Euceroptres primus
TTTTTTTTCTTTTTCTTTCCCCCCCCCCCCACTCCTGCCTACTACTGGAGGCAGTAAGCAGAACCGCTCCGTCGGTTCTGCTTTCCGAGCCGTCAATTACTCTTTAGTATTAGAAAAAAAGGGATTTTTAACCCATTTTTTGGAAAATTATTTTAATATTATTTTGTATGTGTGGTTTTTAAGCTTAAAGATAAAATAAAATTATCATATTTTATTTTATTAATTTTTAATTCAATATTTTAAAATTTATAAATATTTATAAAATGTGAAATTATTCATATTTTAAAATATGAATATACTGAATTCAAAAAAAAGATAAAATAAAATTATCATATTTTATTTTATTCATTACATATTTTAAAATTTATAAATATTTATAAAATATGAATATACTGAATTCAAATAAAAGATTACAAACCAATCCTTCAATAAAATATCTTGATTTAATTTACACTCTACACATTACAAATTTTAAAAACTTTTAAATTCCCATTTTACTGAAAATGCAATAATGTAACGATTTCATAATGTTTCAGATTGTTCAAAATAATGGATGATAACCGAGGGATATTCTTCTGTGGAAATGAATCTGTAATGATGCAAAAGTGGCAGATTTTGCAGTTTGATGACAAGCCATATTATGCCTTCGTACCTGAAAACGAAATTCCATTGGAAGACGATATGATACCTGAATACCAGGAAAACCAAGAAACTAGTGATTTTCCTCACAAGGATGCTAAAATCGAACCTATGCACGAGGAAGATTTATCGAATTACTCTATCAATGAACAGGAATTAACTTACGACAATGAAGAACATGAACATGAAGAACACGAACATGAACATGAGGAACAAGAACCTAAAGAACATGAACATAAAGATCATAAACCTGAAGAACATGAACCTGAAGAACAGGAATATTTAAAAGTACAGGATATAAAACCGATAATTTCCAAAGATTCCAATAAAGAAAACGAAGGAAATGTTTCTCTCGAGGACGTTTATCAAGTGAACGTAGATGGACAGACGATCGTTATCGAAAAGCTTACTCTAAGCACTTTTCTGGACCATCCTCAAGGCGAAATTCAGAAAGGGATAAAAATTATCGAAAATAAAGGGGAACAAGTTCCTGACTCATGTTTAGAAAAGGTCAAATCTCCAGTCTTCAATGTAAGTCTTCTCCCCAAAAAGCCACCTTTTCCTCTCAAAAGTCACGCTTTTCAGGAACTACCTCAAGACGAAACTCAGAAAGAGGTAGAAATTATCGAAAATAAAAAGGAGCAAGTTCCCAAGTCACGTTTAAAAGAGGTCAAGCCTGTCAAAAGTCACATTTTTCAGGAACTATCTCAAGGCGAAGCTAAGAAAGGGGTAGAAATTATCGAAAATGAAGAGGAGCCAGTTCCTGGATCATGTTTTAAAAAAGTGAAACGTCCAGTCTTCAATTTAAGTCTTCTCCCCAAAAAGCCACCTTTTTCACTCAAAAGACACACTTTTCAGGAACTGCCTCAGAACGAAACTGGGAAAGAGCTAGAAATTATCGAAAATATAAAGCAGCAAGTTCCCAAGTCACGTTTAGAAAAGGCCAAACCTTCAGTCTTCAATGTAAGTCTCCTTTGCGACACGGAACCTAAGATTAGTCCATCAAGTACCTACAAGTGTAAGGTTTGTTCGGAGATTTTTACTTCTGATCTATCTTTCAGGAAACATGTGGCCTGGACCCACAAAAAGAAGATCTGCATTCAGGAATATGGATCTTATATCTGTTCGGTCTGCGATTACCGGACATATAGAAAGAAAGCATTCCAAGTTCATTTGGAAAGGAAACATGAGACCTGGTCGAATAAAAAATCTAGCAATCTTGAGTATCCTTGTACTGTCTGTGGCTATGTTTGCCGTTCGAAACACTCTCTTCAATCCCACTTTACTCGAAAGCACACTGACAAATACGCGTATACGTGCGAGCTTTGTAAGAAAAAGTTCAAGGTCAAAGGCGATCTCACCAATCATATAAGATTCCATCACAAAGAGGAGCCTATAAGCTGCGACGTGTGTGGAAAAATGTGCCAGAATACTGGATCCCTTTATGTGCACCAGAAATGGGCTCACTACAAACCAAAGTACGAATGCCACATTTGCCATAGACGAATGGTCACACAGGAGAATCTGGATCAACATTTGATCAGTCAACATGAGAAGAGAGACAAAATAGTCTGTGCAGAGTGTGGGAAGACCTTTTCGAAAAAAGATTCATTCAAGAGGCACATGGCTGTGCACACAGGAAACAAACCATATTCTTGTATAGTCTGTGCCAAAAATTTTGCTCGGAGGTCCCAATTAAGACAACATTTGCTTATACACACAGGGAAGAAGCCTTTTGCTTGCGATATTTGTGGAAAGACTTTCACCCAAAAGCCAGGACTTATTTGTCACAGGAAAATACACCCTGGAAAGCATCCTCCCTTACCTGTGATGCCAATTGCAGATTTAGTTAAAGAACTGACAGCAGAGTTTGATTTGTCGCAGGAGAATATTAATGCTCAACAGGCAGCAGATGATCCAGAGATGATGGATTGCGAGGAAATCCTTGAGGGACAAGTGATGTTCGATGGCGAAGAAGTCATCGAGGAAGAAGAAATTCTGGAAGTTGAGGAAATTCTTGAGGGATCAGAAATTCTTGAGGGTCAAGAAATTCTTGAGGATCAAGAAATTCTTGAGGATCAAGAAATTCTTGAGAATCAAGAAATTCTTGAGGATCAAGAAATTCTGGAAGGTCAGGTCTTTTATGAACAAGAGATTCAAGATGATCAGCAGTTTGAGGGGCACGAGTTTCATGAGGAACAAAAGTATCAAGTCGGTTAGGAATTTCTAGATGATTAAGAGCTTTATGATTCTCTAGATATTCAAGGCAATCAAAAAATTGCATTGATGTGTAAATTCTTTTTTGTGTATCTAATTATTTTTTAGTTTTAAATTTAGATTTTTACTTCAATTTTTGTATAGTATAAATTGCCTATGATGCTATGATTTATATAAAAAAAGAAATTATTGCCTATGATGCCTATGATTTATATAAAAAAAGAAATTATTGTAAGTAATTTTCAAGTTGTAATATAGGGAAACTGTTTTGGTGTTGTATTGTAATTTTTGTAATGTAAAGCGGAACTTCATCTGTAACATACTTCTGATTATGGAGAATATTTTTTTCATGCATAGAATAAAAAATTAATACCTATATATTTGTTGTTAAATATCTGAGATAGATTTTCAGATCATAATTTTTGGCATTATATGAGCAATTATTTCAAGGAATAATCGATTTAATTTTGTTAATGGTAACTTATAAAATACTTTTTTGTAAGATGAAAACTACATCTTTATACAATATTTCAAAACACAATTGCTAATAGCATCTTTTTGTAATTTGACATTAGAATCTGAATCTAATTCTACTTTGTTTTCTACTAAAAGAAGTAGACAAAAATTCTACTTTTTTTTCTACTAAAAAACATAGAAAAAAGCTCTACTTTTTTTCTACTAAAAAACAGAAAAAAATTCTACTTTTTTTCTACTAAAAAAGTAGAAAAAAAATCTACTTTTTTTCTACCAAAAAAACAGAAAAAATTCTACTTTTTTCTACTAAAAAATTCTACTTTTTTCTACTAAAAAAGTAGAAAAAAATCGACTTTTTCTACTTTTTTTCTACTAAAAAACATAGAAAAAATTCTACTTTTTTCTACTAAAAAAAGTAAGAAAAAATTCTACTTTTTTTCTACTAAAAAAAGTAAGAAAAAGTTCTACTTTTTTCTACTAAACAACAAAGAGAAAATTCTACTTTTTTTCTACTAAAAAAAGTAGAAAAAATTCTACTTTTTCTACTAAAAAAAAGTAGAAAAAATTCTACTTTTTTTCAAAGATATAAATTTTTGACAATGTTTTTGTTTTACCTAAATGTATGTTAGTCTGTTACAAATATTTTTGCAAGAAATGTACATAAAAAGTAAATAAAGAGAATAAAAAAATTTGTTATTTTGGGTCAAAATATCCACTCTTAACCAGAAATCAATCCATCAAATCATCCTGTGTTTTTACATTTTTGCTTTGTGATATATTATTACTTTCGAAAAATAAGCCGAGTTTTTTAGAAGAAAGTTTACAATCAAAAAATATTTCTTCATGAGGAGTAATAACAATGATAACTTTACTGTTAACTAACAATGAAAACTTCACTCAGTTTCAAAATTTCTATCCCACAATTAAAAGTGAAAAACAGGAAAATTCAGAATATCTTGAACTCATACACAACATTACTGGAGAAGAGTAGTTGAAAATTAGAGAAGAATTGTAGAGACCAATTTCGAGATAAGTATATTTCTTTTGTATCAGACATCGCTAAACTTTGTATTAACATGTTCCTTTATTTTTCAGAAAATCTGATGGACTTTGGAAAGAAGATATGAACGTGAAGAATTTTCAATCTACCCGAGATAATTTCAGAATCCACACAAGATACAGGAGAAGGAATGCAGAGAAAAAAATTCCATCTAAGGAAGAAGACGAATCAACTCATATCAGGTCAGAATATTAGATGTTTTTTTTTTAAATTCCATCAAGTACCAAGAAGTCTTTCCTTGAAATATTTGGAAATTTTCTTGTTCCTGAAAGCTTCATGAAATTCTTTCCAAAAATTTACTAAAATTATTAATTTTCTAAACAGGTGGACTTGTGATTTCTGTAAGACGAGTTTTTTATCAATTTCATTGCTTCGAAAACATATGAAGAGCCATGCCTACTCTTGCAGCCAATGTACCACGACTTTCAAACTAAAACGACAACTCACCACCCATCTTCAACAAATTCATAGAATTTTTTACGCTTGCAAGGAATGTGACGTAGTTTGCAAATGCAAGCAAAGTTTGAAGGAGCATTATATCAGGAAACACACAGAAGGTTTGAAGTTCGCTTGCAATTCATGTGGCAAAAAATTTAAGATGAAAAATGACCTCTATATGCACGTCCAGAGCATCCATGGCGACAATCGAGAGGTCGTGTGTGATGTTTGTGGAAAGACTTATCGAAACTCCTTCGCCCTGAAGAAACACTTTGCTCATGCTCACAATTCCAGGCAGTTTTCTTGTGATATTTGTAAGAAGAAACTTGCAACGAGAGAATCCCTCGAACAACACGCAGAGCTTCACGTTCGAAAAGAAAGAGCTGTTTGTCAAGTTTGCGAGAAAACTTATAGTGGAAATGATTCTTTGAAGAAGCATATGAGGATCCATGCTGATATCAGGCCCTTTACTTGCTCCGTTTGCAATAAAACTTTCAGAAGACAAAATACTCACAAACAGCATCTCTTGACTCACACTGGTGTAAGACCTTACATTTGTGATGTTTGCGGACAAAGTTTCACCCAGAAGCCTGGTCTCATCACTCATCGAAAGAAACATCCTGGACCTTTAGCTCCTCTACCAGCAGTGTCGATTGATTACGTCATCGAAAATTTTTTGAAGAAAGGATCCGAGATAAAAACTGTCACCACGTAGTTTGCTATTTTTTACTAGGATTTGAAGTTCAAAATTAAGGAAATAAAGTATTGTTTTGTTTTGAAGTTGAAAATTCAAGATAGTATTATTTTGTTTTGAAGTTGAAAATTCAGGTAAGGAAATATTATTTTGTTTTAAAGTTGAAAATTAAGGAGAGAAAGTATTATTTTGTTTTGAAGTTGAAAATTCAGGAAAGAAAGTATTATTTTGTTTTGCAATTGAAAGTTCAGGAAAGAAAGTATTATTTTGTTTTTAGGTTGAAAATTCAAGAAAGAAAGTATTTTTTTTTTGACGTTGAAAATTCAGGAAATCATTATTTTGTTTTGAAGTTGCAAATTCAAGAAAGTATTATTTTGTTTTGAAGTTGAAAATTCAGGAAAGTATGATTTTGTTTTAAAGTTGAAAATTCAGAAAAGAAAGTATTATTTTGTTTTGAAGTTGAAAATTCAGGAAAGAAAGTATTATTTTTTTTGAAGTTGAAAATTCAGGAAAGCAAGTATTGTTTTGTTTTAAAGTTGAAAATTCAGGAAAGAAAGTATTTGTTTTGATGTTGAAAATTCAGGAGAGAAAGTATGATTTTGTTTTGAAGTTGAAAATTCAGGAGAGAAAGTATTATTTTGTTTTGAAGTTGAAAATTCAGGAAAGAAAGTATTATTTTGTTTTGAGATTGAAAATTCAGGAAAGTATTATTTTGTTTTGAAGTTGAAAATTCAGGAAAGAAAGTGTTATTTTGTTTTGAAGTTGAAAATTCAGGAAAGTATTATTTTGTTTTGAAGTCGAAAATTCAGGAGAGAAAGTATTATTTTGTTTTGAAGTTGAAAATTTAGGAAAGAAAGTGTTATTTTGTTGAAGTAAGTTTTACATCAAAGACTTTAATTGTACGATTTTAGTTGACGAGCAATAAAAAATTACAGTAATATTTCTGGTACTTTTATAACGTCCTCGGTAATTAGTTTTAATATATTTTCTATTTATTTATTTTTACAAAAATTTTTTTTTCTAGAACAGCGAGAATAAGCCATTGGGAAATGGTAAGTTAGTATATTTAAATAGATCTGGTAAATATAATTTGTGGAAACAATGCAAAATTGCCGCTGTAAAAATTCATTCAAAGAAATTCCCAAAAATAAAACATTCACTTGAAATAAAACATTCACTCTATTATTTTCTGTTTTAGGTCTCCGTTGGCCCCAACACTAAATAATCATTGGTTAGTTAACACAACTCCACAGCAAATGAATCTCAGCTTAGAAGAAGAAATATTGAAGCGAATGAGTTTCAGCTTAGAAGAAAAAATATTGAAGCAAAAAGAATTATTAAATAAATCAGAAGAAACGTCCCTTTTCCCGGAATGCGACCACTGCCACAAAAAATTCTCAATGAAGCGATACTTGATCAGCCATCTAAAGCAGCACAAGTATCAGTGTTACGAGTGTCCTAAAACTTTCAGCCGTGAACGTTATTTGACTTCCCATAGTGAAAAAGCCCATCGAAATCAAATCTTTGAATGCAATCTCTGTGAATATAAAAGCAACAGCAAGAGCACAATGAAGAACCATTATATCCGATTACACACCAGCAATTTCGAATTTGCCTGTGAAATATGTGGGAAACAATTTAAAAAAAGAAAGCCTTGAATTATCATATGAAACAGAAACATGGAGGCTCAGCACCTATAGTCTGTGAAGTTTGTGGACACTTTAGCAAGAATATTCATGCTCTCAAGGCCCACATGAAATATCGACACTTCGAGTCAGAATTTATTTGCAAAATCTGCAGAAGAGGAATGACTACGAAGGAGAATCTGGATCAACACTTGGCCTGGCACGAGACCAAGGAAAAGGTTCTTTGTTCCACCTGTGGAAAAAGATTTAGGGTTCGTGATTTGGCTTCTCATATGCGAGGTCACACTGGGGAAAAGCCGTTTTCATGTCCTGTTTGTGGAAAGACTTTCAAGAGGCAAACTGCTCAAGAACAACCTATGCTCATTCACACTGGGAAGAGACCTTATGTTTGTGATATTTTTAGAAATGCCTTCGCTCAAAAACCTGGTCTCATTTGTCAAAGAAACATACATCCAGGTCCTTTGCCCCCAATGCCTGCAATCTCTATCAAAAAAATTATTACTGAATTTATCAGGGAGAATGCAACAAAAGAAAGCATCAAGAGTGAAATAAAAACTGAAGAGTTGATTCTTGATTGATTTTTCAAAGGCCATACAGCTGGGTAAGCATGGTTGGTCAGCCTTAGCAGATATTTCGTTTATATTTGGATGGTAAGTTTCTACCATTACAAAACTAATTTACCCCAACTGTCAACTTCAAAAAAAAAAAAATTTACAAAAGTTGTAAACAAATTTTGAAAAATCAAACAACTAAATTTTCTCGAAAATTGCTGAATCAATTTCGATGGTTCAAATATATATTGTACAAGATATCACAGCGATTATAAAAGAAAAATGGAGAGTCAATTCTGGCAATCAGAAAGGAATAACAAAAATTTGTGGAATTTTGAAAAAAAAATTTCAATGAAAGCTTTTTGGAACCGCTTTTTTTCTATAATACACTCACGCCCAGCTTTTTGGAACCGCTTTTTTTCCTATAATACACTCACGCCCTCAGTAACAAGATATATTTTTTCGAGCATAATGCCAATGGTACTTCACAGTTAAAAAAAAAATTATTTTGTTGGCCTCTACAAAGTATGCGATTCCATTGAAACGAGGGGTCTTCTTAATTTTAACTTATGACTCTCTTAAATGAGGATCATTTGAAATCATAAACACGCTTTTGCATAAATTTTACTTTACAAAAGCTTTTACAAAGCTTTTTTACTTTACATATTGTATTTTCAATCTTTTTTGTGTGCTATTACGACACAGCGCACAGTGGACCAGATTCCAGAAATGGATTTTCGCGGTCAAATTCATCCAGAGGACACATTTTTAACCCGATTTCAAGTTTTTTTTTTAAATACTCAAGATTAAATTCCTGACAAACGTAAGAGAAGCGATTTTTTTTTAACAAATTACTGTGGTAATAAATATGGCGGAAAAAATGCGAAATTTCAAATTATTATTGTTTATTGGAGTGCAAACAATGAAAATACACTCTAAATCATCGAAAACACATGCATAAGTATTCACTAAATGTAAATAATTTGTTTAATTAACAAATCGTTTGCTGTAAACAAATTTTATAAACAAATATGTGGTTTTTACTTTTTTATCAGCGTTAAATTTTTTTCTCTTTAAAAACAAAATAAATCAACAGAGATTACTGTGTAATGAAAAATTTTTGAAAAAATGGACATTTATAATTGTTATAAACAAAATACGTAAACATATCAAAATTTACATTTTTTGGTCAAAAAAACTTTTGTTTCAATCACACTTTACTGTTAAGGACAAAGGAATATCAAAGTGGTATAAATTCTACCTTATAATTGATAACTGTAATTGTTATTAACAAATTACATAAACAAATTGTCCAAATATACATTTTTCATTCGACAAAAAGTTTTTCTTAAGCTACAGTACTGTTAAAGACAGGGATACTAAATTGTTATCTTTTAATACTAAATTTAATACTAATTTAATACTAAATTTAATACTAAATTGTTACCTTTTAATTGTTAAATGTAATAGTTATGGCCAAAATACATTAATAAAAGCCCTATATTTGCAGTTTTTGTGAAAAAAAAAACTGATTTTTTGACAAACACTCACTGTGAATCGCTGAAAGGTGTTTTCAATATGGGTGTTAGTTACCAATACAAATTTGTTGTATATTTTTAATTTTAATTGTTATAAATAATTATTATTTATAACAATTGAAATGAAAAATATAGAACAAATACACTAACACCCTTATTGAGAACACCCTTTAGCGATTCACAGTGATTGTTTGTCAAAAAATCAGTTTTTTATCACGAAAAGTGCAAATCCAGGGCTTTTGTTAATGTATTTTGGCCATAACAATTACAGTTAACAATTAAGAGGTAACATTTATAACAATTTAGTATCCCTGAGTCTTTAACAGTACTATATGATTAAGAAAAAAAATTTCAAATGAAAAATGCATATTTGGACAATTTGTTTATGTAATTTGTTAATAACAATTACAGTTAACGACTGAAAGGTAGAATTTATACCACTGTGGTATTTCTTTGTCCTTAATAGTACCGTGTTAATGAAATAAAAATTTTTTTGACCGAATAATGTAAATTTTGACAATATGTTTACGTATTTTGTTTATAACAATTATAAATGTCCATTTTTACAAAATTTTTTGATTATATAGTGTTCTCTGTTGATTCCTTTTGTTTTTAATTTTAAAAAATGTAGTGCTGGGAAAAAAGGAATAAACACATATTTGTTCATAAAATTTGTTTACAGCAAACGTTTTGGTAATTAAACAAATTAATTATTTACATTCCAGGAATACTAATGCTTGCGTTTTCGACGGTTTAGAGTATATTTTCATTGTTTGCACTTCAATAAAAAATAATAATTTAAAATTTCCTATTTTTTCCGCCATATTTATTAACACAGCAATTTGTTTTTAAAGAAAATCGAAAATCGCTTCCCTTACGTTTGTCGGGAATTGAATTTTGAGTATGTGGCCAAAAGCACTTTTTGTGGACAAAAGTCTGTCTACAAGCCAATTTTCAATGGATTTTGATGTTTTTGTTTAAAATGACCGTAAGGCTTCCAGGTATAACGAGTCGGTGCAGAAAATTCACTTTGGATAAACAAAAATTTTTTATTTAACAACAAAATAAACAATATTTTTTCCTAACTTTTCAGAAGTACCTTTTTTTAAAGATCTTCAAATTGAGTAAAAAAGAGCTTATGTCAGAGTTATAACTATCTAGCAAGAATTTCCAGTAGGTTAGAGTAAGAAAAAATTTTTTTATATTTTAAACAAATTAATGAACAAAATCCATTTTCTCGTGATTTGCAATGATAAGTTGTTTGAAATTCAGTTTTTATATAAAATATGAAAGAAATTAATGCCTAATTGCGATTAGTTAAGAATAGCTGCTGATTGACAATTATTTAAACAATTTTTATAAACAAATACACAGTTTTCGGATGTCACAATGACTTAATTTTTTCTGCAGAATGAACCAAAAATTTCTTACCAAAGACTGCTTGCTGTCATTTTTTTCAAATTAACAACTTTTAATTATTTAAACAATATTAATAAACAAATTCACGTTTTAACATTATTCCACGAATAGACCCAATTTTTTTCGCGAAACCAACTAAAAATGTATTGCCAGTGACTCCTAGCTGTAATTTTGTTTAAATAGATAAAAAATATTAATTATTTAAACAATGCTTATAAATAAATGCACATTTTGACCATTTTTTCAAGAATAGGCTCCATTTTCTTAGCAAAATCAACTAAAAATGTATTGCCAAAGACTCTTTTCTATGATACTTTGCTAATGGACAAGAACAGTTAATGATTTAAACAATTCTTATAAACAAATGTACATTTTGGCCACTTTTGCATGAATAGGCTTATTTGCTTTCGTGGAATAAACTAGAAATGTTTTACCAATAACTCATTCTGGTCATATTTGTTTAATTAACAAAAACTGTTGATTAAAGAACAATATTGATTATTGAAACAATATTTATAAACAAATTCAGAGTTTGACTATTTTTCCATAATAAATATTAACTCTTTTACGGAATTAACAAGAAATGTCCTGCCAATTATTCCTTCTTGTCATATTTTTCTAATGAAAAAAAAGTGCTGAGATACGATACTCAATAAATAGATAATTTGATAACCCAATGGCTAAGAACCCATCACACCTTTCATTAACACATATATAATGACCTTGTTTTTTTAGTTAATTCCGCAAAAAAAGTTAATATCTATTTTGGTAAAATGGCAAAACTGTAAATTTATTTATAAATATTGTTTAAATAATCAACAGTTTTTGTTAATTGGACAAATATGACAAAAAAGAGTCATTTCTAGTTTATTTCACGAAAAAAAGCCTATTCATGCAAAAGTGGCCAAAATGTTCATTTGTTTATAAAAATAGTTTAAATAATTAACTGTTCTTGTCCATTGGCAAATTATCATAGCAAAGAGTTATTATCAATACATTTTTAGTTGATTTCGCTAAAAAAAATGTAAACTATTCTTTGAAAAATGGTAAAAATGTGGATTTATTTATAAAAATTCTTTCAATAATTAATATATTTTCTCAATTTAAACAAAATTACAACTAGGAGTCACTGGCAATACATTTTTTGTTATTTCCGCAAAAAAATTCGGCCTATTCGTGGAATAATGTTGAAAATGTGAATTTGTTTATAAATATTTGGTAAATAATTAAAAGTTGTTGTTAATTTGAAAAAATGACAGCAAGGAGTCTTTGGCAAGACATTTTTGGTTGATTCTGTAAAAAAAAAACTGAACCTATTCATTGTGACATACGAAAACTGTGTTTTTTTGTTTATAAAAATTGTTTAAATAATTGTAAAACAGCAGCTATTCTTAACTAATCGCAATTAGGTATTAATTTCTCTCATATTATATATGAAAACTATGAATTTCAAACAACTAATCATTCCGAATCACGAGAAAATGGCTTTTGTTCATTAATTTGTTTAAATTATTATAAACAATTTTTTTCCTACTCTAACCTACTGAAAATTGTTGCTAGATAGTTATTACACTGATTTCAGTTCTTTTTTCAGTCAATTTGAAGATCTTAAAAAAAATACAACTGAAAAGTTAGGAAAAAGTATTGTTTATTTTGTTCTTAAATAAAAAAATTTTGTATATTTTTAATAGATTCAAAACAATGCAAATGAACGTAAAATTGTTAAAAATTCATTCAAAAATACTATGCAAATAATTGATTTATAATTAAAAGGATTACTATTAAAAACATGTATAAACAAATGCGCATGTTTAATTCTGGTTCAGAGTTAATTACTTTTTTAACATGAAAATCAAACGGAGCTTAAAGCTTTATAATATCTAATCCGGAATCCTTGTAAAAAATTAATATTTATAATTTTTATAAACCAATTACGTTAACAAGCTTCAAGGTCATCATTTTCGCTCGGAAAAACTTTACTATTAATAATAATATATCATTATTTATGATTATAAAATTCCACAGGGACAATAATTTGTTTATTTAGTTATTAATTGTTATTGGTAATAATAAAATGCGTTAACAATAACCATTAATATACAGTCTTGTGAGAAAAAAAATAATTTTTTGTCAATCACTTATTGCAAAAGATAATAGATATGCTGACATAAGTGCCAGGTACTCGAACATTGTAAAAAATCATTCGCAATTGTTATAAATAAATATACGTAAACAATAGGAATCGTGTGGAATTTTATAATTATAAATAATGTTACATAATTATTAATAGTAAAGTTTTTCTGCGCGAAAATGATGATCTTGAGGTTTGTTAACAAAATTTGTTTATAAAAATTATAAATATTAAGTTTTTACAAAGATTCCGGATTAGATACCATAGGGCTTTAAACTTCGTTTGATTTTCGTCTTAAAAAAATAATTAACTCTGAAAAAGAATTAAACATGCGCATTTGTTCATGAATATTTTTAATAATAATCATTTTAATTATGAAACCAATTATATGCATTCAATTAGTATTTTTGAATGAATTTTTGACAATTCTACTTTCATTTGCATTTTTTTCAATCCATTAAAAATATAATACTTCGATTTTACTATTTTTTCCGATATCTTTATTGATATAATATTTTTCAAATAAACAAAATAAAAAATCGGCAACCTTTCGCTTAATAGAAATTTTATGCTGAGTAATTTTTTAAAAAGTTAGGAATTTTATGCTGAGTAATAAAAAAAAAAGTTGAGAATTGCGACCTACAGCTTAATCCTTCCGCAAAAATCCATTTTTGAACCACTGTGCGGTACCAGATAGCTTTCATTGAAAACAAATTTTTTTTAAAATTCCAAAAAAATTTTCTATTCCTTTCTAATTGCCAGAATTGACTTTCCATTTTTTTAAAAACCGCTGTGATATCTTGTACAATATATTTCGAACCATCGAAATTGATTTAGCCATTTTCGAGAAAATTTAATTTTTGATTTGTCAAAATTTGTTTATAACTTTTGTAAAAAATTTTTTTGAAGTTGGCACTTGGGGTAAATTAGTTTTATAATGGTAGAAACTTAACACCCAAATATGAACCAAATATCTGCTAAGGCACACCGACCATACTTACCCAGCTATGGCCTTTCATTTAAAATGCATGGAAAATTTGAAGGGGTTTACCTGAAAAAAATTTGTTACATATAAAAAAGTCGTTAAGTTATTCTTCGGATTTTTGCACTTATTGATAAGACTCACAAATATCTTTTTCGACAAAATATTTATATACGAACAGTTTTGTACTTTGTATATAACATTAAAATTTTACTAAAATTCGAAGGGTTTTATTCTTGATAAAAATTTGTACATTTTTAAAAATTGCTGCCATATTTTTTTTTCTTTTAAAGTAAGTAAACAACTTATTGAGTAAACTATTACATCATATTGTACTGACTCAGATTTGAAAGTAAAACACAATTTAACACATAAATTCTATTTTCTATCAAATCTGATTCACCTCACTTTGAAGACTTCACATATTGTTATTAACCATTTTTATTTTGTTTTTTTCAGCCCACCATCAACAGATCCTTTGTTTATTCCCGTGGCGAATAATGATGCAGATCAGATGTTATTAGAAGCGGATTCATCGACGAAATCCAAGAAATCAAGAAAATCAAAACCGAAGGATATAAAATCGCCTCGACCATTATATTTATGTGAACACTGTGAATTCACAAATCCTGATAAAGATGCTACAGAAGCTCACATCTTTGAACACAAGATCCGTCAAGATTATACTTGTAAATCTTGTGACCTGTGGTTTGGATCTGATCAGCTTTTGGGATTTCACATAAGACGAATGCACAGGAAAATTCCATACGTTTGTGGGATTTGTGAATTTAAAAGCAAAGAGTATGGAAATTCTCGTGTCATGTGGTATCACATGAGAGCTCGACATGTAAACGTCACTGGTGAAAATAAAAGACCCTTGACTTGCACAACTTGTGGATTTAAAAGCACCAGTAATGGCATGTGGGACCATATGGAAAGTACTCATATGAAAACAGGTCATCATTGTGAAATCTGCAAGTGTTACTTCTCCTCTCAAAATAAACTTCGAACTCACAATAATCATAAACATATTAAGAAACATGTTTCAATTACGCCTCAAAGTAACAGTTTCAGACCAATAGCACCTAAAAGTTATGTTCCTAGAACTCGATCTTTAAAGGAACCGTTCGTGTCTACTGGTAAACTTATATTTCCCTCTGTAGATTCTGTTCGTTTGAGGTATCAGTCTTTTTTTAAAACTCGAGTCTGTCTAGTTTGTGGAGTTGCCTATAACTCAAAAAATAACTTGCATCTGCACCTGGAAAGATTACAAAGTGAAATTGAATCTAAGCTAATACAGTTACGATCTAGTACCTCGAAAGAAAAACCTCAAGTGTGTATAGTTCAGCGAGCCATTGACAACGCTCAAATCGTTGTTAAAAATGAAATGGAGTCGGAAGATTAGAAAGCATAAGTTTTATCTGTCGAGATTTTTTTGAAATTCAAATTTTTATTTATCTAAAATTACAAATTATAAGTTGTATAAAAATATAAATTCAAAATCTAAAATTCAAATTCAAATTTTAAAATTATTTGTAAAATTAAAATGTTTAATTTTACAAATTATTTTAAAATCAACGTGCCCTAGTTAGACTCTGGTGTTTAAAAAACTACTTAGATGTTATAATTATCGTTCACTGTGAAATTTATTCAAGAACAAGCAAGAAATATAAAAGCTTTCAAATTTCTACGCTTGGAAAAAAATTCTTGAAATTGAGATTTTCAGGCTTTTGAATTACAAATATGTAAATTTATTCTTATTTCATTTAAAAAATTCAATTCTTTTCAGGAGGATTGAACATTCAGCATTTAGATACAAGATTAAATAAATAACTTAATAAATTACTTAAATAAAAGCGTGAAAATTTGAATGCTTTAAATTTTTAGTTTGACGACAGACTTAAATTGCTTAATTCAACAATGTAAATGAAGGACATTTTCTGTACTCATAAGTATTGTATCATATTATCATACCAAATAAATGCCTTTATTATAATCTTCGTATCTTTCACTTAAATTATTAGCACCCTTAAAGTTATTAAAACTTTTAATCAACTATACTTTGTCAAAATATTTCTCTAACCTTTTTGTCAGTAAACCTGTTCAACATTTTAAAAAATAATCATACGATTTTAAAAATGACAATTGTATATTAAGAACTTTATTACAAAATACAAAATTCAGTCTTTATCTATAAAGTTACCTTTGTTATAAAAACCAAGTTTTTTTCAAATATTTTATTTTTCGAAACATTTTATTTTTTCAAATATTTTATTTTTCTAAATATTTTATTTTTCCAAATATTTTATTTTTCCAAGTATTTTATTTTTCCAAGTATTTTATTTTTCCAAGTATTTTATTTTTCCAAGCATTTTATTTTTCCAAATATTTTATTTTTCCGAACAGTTTATTTTTCCAAATATTAGATATAAATAGTTGAAATACTTAATCAGTGTTGTATCTCGAAACCGAATGTGCACTAAATATTTTCTACTAACACTTCTTTATTTTGTTTTAGTTCGAAGATCGTCTGCAAGCCTTGGGCAATTGAAAAGATTACCGAGCAAATCGAGTTTAAGCTGGAATGTAAAGAAGAATGGCCCGATGCAGAGATTGAAGACGAGGATAAATTAATGGAAAGATCGAGTTCGGGCAACCCATTAGCATTCAACGAAAATAATTCAATGAATATTCAAGAAAATAGACTAACAATCTACGAAGAAAACGCACCTTCCTTCCACTGTTCACAAGTACATGGAGGACAAAATCCATTCCGTCTTTCTAATTTTGAAAATCGTTCATACAATCAGTATGAAAAAAATCCATTGGAAGAAGCCAATTCCAATGGTGATGGGCCACCTCTTCCTCTGGAATGTATTTTGCTTGAAGAAAGACAGACGACTTTTCCATGTGAACAATGTGACAAGGTGTTTAAATACAAAAGAGGTATGAGAGAACACGTAAGACGTGTTCACAGTGGATCAGGAATTTCAGAATGTTCTATTTGTGGATACAAATGTAAGGATTTTTCCATGTCTCGTCATATAAAAGCTAAGCATATGAAAACTGCTTTCGAGTGTAAAAAATGTAATAAATACTTTGAAAAGAAAGAGAGACTTGACACTCACATGCAGACCAGGCACAAAAAGCATCACTGTCTTTTCTGCAAGAAAGTCTTTCCAGAAGCTCGGAAATTAACTTCTCATATGAGAATCTACCATGATTTGAAACCTTATCCTTGTCCTGCCTGTAATAGGTATTTTACAACTAAACAAGGGATGCATCAACATTTGCTTCTCCATACAGGAAAACGACCCTATCAATGTGATATTTGTGGAGAAACTTACATTCAGAAGTCTAATCTTAACTTTCACAGAAAAACTCATCCTGGACCTCTTCCTCCTGTTCAGCCCACCCCCATAGCACACATTATCAAAAAATTTACTAGTTTTTTGGAGTACAAACGTCGGAAGCAGGAGAAAGAAAAGAAGAAAAAGGAAAGTGGATGGAAAATTGCTATAAAAGATGTAAAGTCGCAGGAAGATTTCGACTTGAGTGAAGAGAAGGAGGAAAGTGTGAAGTCGCAGGAAGATTTGGACAGGAGTGAAGTGAAGGAAAAAGGTGTGAAGTCGCAGGAAGATTTGGGCAGGAGTGAAGAGAAAGAGAAAGGTGTGAAGTCGCAGGAAGATTTGGGCAGGAGTGAAGAGAAAGAGAAAGGTGTGAAGTCGCAGGAAGATTTGGGCAGGAGTGAAGAGAAAGAGAAAGGTGTGAAGTCGCAGGAAGATTTGGACAGGAGTGAAGAGAAGGAGAAAGGTGTGAAGTCGCAGGAAGATTTGGACAGGAGTGAAGAGAATGAGGAAGGTGTGAAGTCGCAGGCAGATTTGGATAGGAGTGAAGAGAATGAGAAAGGTGTAAAGTCGCAAGAAGATTTCGACAGGAGTGAAGAGAAGGAGAAAATAAAGGACGAGTCTGAAAACGATAGTGAGAAAGAAATAAGTTTAAAGAGGGAAAACAAGGAAAAAGCAGGGAACATTAAAGCCCAGAAGGAAAATAAAGAGAAGAAATTTGGTGAAGATGATTTTCACCTTGAAGTCGAAAATGAAAAATTACAACCGAAAATCAAGATAGAAATCTGAATATTAAAGTATAAAATCAGAAAAAAAGCGAAAATGAATTCTCTATTCATATATCCAAGAGATTCAGTTTGCTTTATACTGAGTGATAATTATCAATTTTTTAAGAATACTTTGCGTTGTGTTCAAAAACAAATCGTCGCTAAATAATTTTATGTTCTATAAAAAAAAAAGTTGTATTTGTTTTTCGAGAGATTCTCTCTGTTATATTTGTATTCTCAGAATAAAAAATAAAAAGAAGAAAAGTAGCCCAAGTGGGACAAGCAACTCTGAACCTTATTTTTATTAAGATAAATTTACTTTAATCAGAAAATAATTGCAAGCCTTTTTAATCCTATAATTAGCCACCGATTTTACTTATTCACGCCGATTTTATTTATTTATTTAGTACCTCTAGATTAGTTATTACAATACAACATGTTTTTAGTTTTAGTACCTCTAGATTTGTTATAACAATACAAACTGTTTTTAGATTTCAAGTAAGTATTTAACCCAAATGATTACCAGAATTGCGGCAAATTTTATTTAACATAACTATCTTTTTTATGTTTTAGGGTAATGCTAGCTGATCCCCTGGATGACGAGGATAAAAAAAATTTTAAAAGGATGAAAAGGAGACGCTCATCTAGATATAGATGGAACCGAAAGAAGGGCGAGGATAGAAAACGTAGGCAGGCCCAAAAAGTACGAAAGAATACTTTACAGAAACTGAAAAAAGAAGATTCCTTGGAATCCTCTATTGATCAAAAACTCAATTTAGACTCTCTCAAGAAAGAAAACGTTCTTCAGGAGAATGAGTCTGAAACAAAACAAATTTTACGAGTAAGGCCACTCGCTGAATTAGAAGATAAGTCCAAAGCAAATCCTGATGGAGATAAAAAATTAGTTCGTCTGATAAAGTCACGAATGCCTTTGAAAGAGGGTGGGAAGGTTATCTTCACTTCATCATCAGGGAAAAGAATTCTAGCTTCTCGACATCCACAATTTCCAGGTCAACAGCCAAATGTAATCGTGATAAAGGAATTGAATTCGACAAGTCCACAAATTCGAAAGCAACCAATTGCAACTTCAAATCCAAAAACTGCAGCAGAGTCACGAAAGTCAGCCATGCAAAAGATAACTCTTAACCATCCAACAAGTTCAGAAATGTTAATAACACAGCCAGATCCGACAGAGGAAGAAGTTTTTACTCCAACAGAATTTGTAAAGCTAGAAATGGCATGCACCGCAACATATTCAGATTCAGAAGATGATTTTACACCAGAGCTAGAGATTCATACCTGTGCTCATTGTCAGATAACCTTTGCCACCCAATCGGATCTAATCGCTCATTTAGACCGTCTCAAACACCTTTGTGAGTGTTGTCAAGAAGTCCTCCCTTCAGTCCCATCATTGAAGATACATTTGAAGGAAGCCCATGGATTAAAGGGTTACAAGTGCCCAAATTGTAACTTCTATGGGACCAGCATGTGGGATTTGAAGCTCCATCAATCGAGAGACCACTGTCAGGATTTTATGCACGCTTGTGAAGAATGTGACAAGCCATTCAAAAATTCTGAAGAATTGCAGCTGCACACAAGTCAGGTGCATTCTCCATCGATTTTTCTCTGTGAAGTTTGTGGTAAGGAGTTCAAGAACGTCTCCACTTTGAAGCGTCACATTGAGAGCATTCATCAGAACATGAAGTATCCTTGCAAACAATGTGATAAGATCTTCGATACTAATGCGATTTTGTCCCGGCACATGTACGTGCACAGTGCGAAGGAAAAGATAGTTTGTGAACAATGTGGAAAGAAATTTGATAGACAATCTGACCATAAACTACACATGCGTCGGCACACTGGTGAAAAACCTCACATTTGCACAATTTGCTCCAAAGCATTTGCTAAAAGAACAACTCTGAGGCAACATTTGCTGATACATTCTGGAAGACGACCCTACGTTTGTGATATTTGCGGAAAATCCTTCACTCAGAAACCAGGATTGACGGCTCATAGGAAATCACATCCTGGAGATTTGCCACCGATGCCAAGTCTCTTCATTGATGAAATTCTCAAAGATCTTCCTGAAGATGCTTTTAAAAATTTGGGACCAAAGAATGAAATCAATGTGGCAACGAATGAAGAAAGTGGAGATGAAGATACTCCGAAAGAGAAGGAAACGGTGGAAGAAGAAACTCTGGAAGAAGACACTGTGAAGGAGAAAGAAACTGAGAAACAAGACGCTGACAAGGAGAAAGAAACTCAGAAAGAAGACGCTGCCAAGGAGAAAGAAACTGAGGAAGAAGACGCTGCCAAGGAAAAAGAAACTGACGAAGAAAATGAGGACAGAAAAGATGAGAAAAAAAAAGAAAAGAGAAAGAAACGAGAGGACAAAAATAAAATGGAAAGGAAAAAGCCTAAGATTACCAAATAGTTCGACACTCATTTGTTGGAATAAGTTCTCTACCCATGTGTCTTAGAAATTAAGTTTGATTTTTCCAGATTGATAATTATAAACCTCTTTAGATTAAAAAATTTGAAAAACTTTGCTTCATTAAATAATTTTATGTTCTATGAAAAAGACACGTTTCAATGTTATATGAGAGATTCTTTCTGTTACACTATTGTATTTGTACTGTCAGGAAAGAAAATAAAGATATCTTTTTTTCATGTGATAGTCTCATTCATATGTACAAAGTTTTATTTAAAAATTTTAGATAAGTTTAAAAGTACAATTGACCTCTGATTTTACAGTCCCCTTAAGTTAGACAATAGGCCTGACCAAACTGTCTTTAGATACAACGAATTCGTATAAGAATTCAAGTAAGTATTTAACTATTTCATAAACTATGGGCCAATTTGATTTATCGTAACACTCTTTTTTTATGTTTTAGGGAAACGCTTCCTGATCCGCTGGATCCCCTCTCGAATAGCGTGAAAGCTAAAAACTGTCGGAAATGCACTGTAGGATTGATAAAAGCGCATAGATACAGGCGCAGATATAAATGGGGACGACCTAAAGAAGCCCAAAGACGTAAAGAAGCCCAAAAAGCACAAAAGAATGCAGAAAATTTACAGAAATTTGAAGAAAATCCTTTAAAGAATCCTTTAATGAACCCTTTAAAGAATCCTTTAAATAATCCTTTGAAGAATCCTTTAAAGAATCCTACGAAGCCTTTTGAAGAAAATACTAATTCGGATTCCCTCCAGAAGGATAATTCTCCCCAACAGAGTGTAGAATCTGCACCAAAACAAATTTTACGAGTAAGGCCACTCGCTGAATTAGAAGATCAATCCAGAACACAAAAAAGCACATTGGTGCCAAATCCTCTTGGTGCTCGGATCCTCACAAGCTTGCCAAATCCTAAGCAAAACTTAGTTAGTCTTATAAAATCAAAGTTGTCTCAGAAAATGTCTGGAAATCTTGTTTTTGCTACAAATTCTTCAGGGGTGAGATTTATAGCTTCCACACAACCACAATTTCCAGGTCAACTCCCAAAGAAAGTGATTATGATAAAGCGTCCGAATTCCGCTAATTCACAAGTACCAACAAAGGCACGACTTTTGACCATGGTATCAAATTCGACTTCACAAAATATTTTATTTCCAGAGCCAACTTCAAGGATGAGAGAAATGGTTACATTAAAAGATCCTTTAGAATCTGAAATGTCAGTTTTAAGAACACAAATACCTTCAGGACAAACTCCAAGGCGAATGGTAATCATGAAACCAGCTTCGAAAAATCCACAAATTTTAACAAAGCCATGTCTTTCACTCGTGCCAACTTCGAAAATTCAACAATTTTTCTCAACGCAACCAACTTCAACGAAAAAAGAAATGCTTACATTGAGAGATCCTTTAGAATCTCCAAGTTCAATTTTAACTACACAAGCACCTTCAACAAATGCACAAACTTCAAGACGAATGGTGATCATGAAACCAGCTTTGAAAAATCCACACATTTTAACAAAGCCACGACTTTTACCCGTGTCGACTTCGAAAATGCAAAAGATTTTAAGAACTCAAGTAAACTCAACAAAACAAAAGATTTTAATAGAACAACCAAATTTGACAAGTCAACGAATTTCAACGAAGCCAAAACTGTTAAACATGCAATCAACTTCGACTGTTGAAGATATTTTAATAACGCAACCAGAGAATTTAACAACACAACCAACTTCAAAGGATGCAGTTTTAATAGGACACCAGGTTTCGACAAATCAAGAAATTTCAACTAAGCCACGACTGTTAACCGTGAAACCAATTTCGACTGTTGAAGATATTTTAATAACGCAACCAGAGATTTTAACAACACAATCAACTTCAAAGAAAGAAATTTTAGTAGGACAGGTTTTGACAAATCAACAAGAGACAAATCAACAAATTTCAACGAGGCCACAACTGTTGACCATGCAACCAACTTCAACTGTTGAAGATATTTTAATAAAGCAACCAGAGATTTTAACACAACCAACTTCAAAGGAAGAAATTTCAATAGGACAGGTCTTGACAAATCAACAAATTTCAACGAAGCCACAACTGTTAACCATGGAACTTACTTCGACTTTTGAAGATATTTTAACGCAGCCCACAGAGACAGATACAGAAATATTTACATTATTAGAACCTTCAAAACCTCTAAGATCAAATTTAAAAAGATCTGCGCCAATTCCAGAAATCTCAACACAGCCACAAATCATGCAACCAACTTTAAGAAAAAAGGAAATTTTTACATTAATCGAACCTACAAGTTCGATTTTAGCAACACAAGCTTCGATAGATGCACAATTCTCAGAAACAATTTCAATCATGGAACTAGCTTCAGCAAATGAAGAAGTTTTCGAACCTTCAAAGCCAGATATTTCACGACATTCACAAAACTACATCGCATTAAAGGATCCTCCGAAACCTCTGAAGCCAATTAAATTAAAACCTCCAGAAATCTCCTTCTCAATGTCTTCAAGTTCAGAAGATGAAGTGGAAGAGTTGCCAGAGCCAGATATTAATAACTGTCCTCATTGTAAGAAGAACTTTCCGACAGAATTGAATCTGCTCGATCACTTGAATCATCTTAAGCATCTCTGTGATTCTTGTCAGGAAATCTTGCCTTCACTCCCGACATTGAAGATGCATTTGAAAGAAGTCCATGGCATAAAAGGGTACAAGTGTTCGAATTGTAACTTCTTCGGGATCAGCATGTGGAATATGAAGCTCCATCAGTCGACAGATCATTGTCAGGAGTACATGAACCCTTGTGAAGAATGTGACAAAGCTTTCAAAAATTCTGAAGATTTGCAGCTGCACATTAGTCAGGTGCATGATCCTGAATCTCAGTCGACTCTTCTCTGTGAAGTTTGTGGCAAGGGTTTAAAGAATTCGTACACATTGAAGCATCACATTGAAAGTGTTCATCAGCACATTCAATTTCCTTGCGAAATATGTGACATCATCCTAACTTCTAAGACGATTTTCAAACGGCATATGAGAAGCCATAAAATTCTGGAAAAGGTGGTTTGTGAACAATGTGGAAAGCAGTTTGCTATACAATCTGACCTAAAAGTACACATGCGTCGGCACACTGGTGAAAAACCCTACGTTTGCAGCATTTGCTCCAAAGGTTTTGCTAAAAGAACAACTCTGAGGCAACATTTGTTGATACATTCTGGAAAGCGACCCTACGTTTGTGATATTTGTGGAAAAGCTTTTACTCAGAAACCAGGACTGACGGCTCATAGGAAATCACATCCTGGAGATCTACCACCGATGCCAAGTCTCTTCATTGATGAAATTCTCAAAGACCTTCCTGATGATGCTTTTGAAAATTTGGGACCAAAGAATGATATCAATGTGGGAACAATTGAAGAAACTGGAGAGGAAGAAGACACTCCGAAAGAAAAAGAAATATTGGAAGAAGAAAGTCTGGAAGAAGACACTGTGAAGGAAAAAGAAACTGAGGAAGAAGAAGCTGTCAATGAGAAAGAAACTGACGAAGAAAATGAGAATGAAAAAGATGATGAGAAAAAAGAACTGAAGAGAAAGAAACAAGAGGGTAAAAATAAAAAGGAAAGGAAAAAGCCTAAGATTACTAAATAGTTCGACACCCATTTGCCTCAAGGGATTGTTTATTAGGTTTAGTAAAAAGAAAATTTTTTTGCGTTAAATACCAAGAATTTTTTTTCTTTAGTTTAGGAAACATAATTAAACTAAAAAGCTCGACAGAAAATCTTGAGATTTTCAAGTCTTAATTTTACCACTTTTTTAAAGTTTATGTACAATTGTAAATTTGTAGTTGTAACGTACTAGTCGATTCTTTCATTAAAATATAATAATTAACGTATAGTGTAAGCAAATCTTGAAACTTTCAAATCTTAATTTTTTTTTACTGTAGCAGTTGTGTTATTAATTATCAACTTTCTAAAATGAATACAAAATATTTCACACATCAATAAGCTGCGATTCAAGAAATTGTAGAAAGACAAGTTTGACTGAAAAGCAGATTCTAATCTTAAGATGTTTATTTTTTTTCTTCAGTTCATATATTTCTTTGTCACGTTACTGTTCTACGTGAGAATATTTACATTAGAATCCCTTGTTATTAGAAGTAAGATAGCTATTTATTATGAGAATTATTTCAGAGATTTTATCTAACCACATTAGTTAAAAATTAAAAGATCACTTAATTTGTAAATGCAAAGTACTATCTAAGTTCTGACACTATACTGACAGCAAGGGACTGGAATCCTTATCATATTAGCAATTTTGTACTTCATGTTATGTTTGTCAATAAATTGGGTCATTCAAAGATTATTGTTCTAATTTATAATAATTAATATAATAACAATTTAATTTTCCTACTAAGAACTGCTACATTAGGTGTAAGAATTTCTTCACTTAGTTGGTTTCCATTTTTTTTTTTTTTTTTCTTAGAAAATTTCTTTATTTGATATTTTCTTCCATGTCGTCTTTATTTTATTGTCCTCTTTATTTATTCGATGTCTCTTCTAATGATAATCTCGCAATCTACCCAAATAATAATTCAGAAATCTTCTAAATTCTTTATTTAAAATTCTGCTTGCAATAATCACTCGACTTTTGAAATCCCCATAGGTAAGTATATTAAATATTCCAGTAATTAATAAAACCTGTCTACAAAGTTGGGAATAAAGACAAAAGATTATCATAAATCAAATAAATTGACTCAAACAATTGAATATTTAAATAAAATGGCCTTGAAGAAATGTTTTGCAAAAATAAAATTTGAATATTTAAATAAAATGACCTTGGGGAAATGTTTTGCAAAAATAAAATTTGAATATTTAAATAGAATGGCCTTGAAGAAATATTTTGCAAAAATAAAATTTTTCGTTCTTAATATTCTTGTAAAGTAATATTCGTCTAAAATTTATTTTACACTGTTTTAGGTATTGCAGCACAAGAAAGACAGGAAATCGACGAGCTTTGCACGACTGTGGAAAATGTGGCATAACATTTCGCCACGTATGGAAATTGGTGGAACACTTAAAAAATTCTCATGGAATCAATCAAGCTTTCAAATGTGACGAGTGTGGAAAGGCTTTCCGAAGTCCAATGAACATTGCTCGCCACAAATTGCTCCACACAGGTGTAAAAAGATACACTTGTAACCTTTGTGATTATGCTTGTTATCAGAAAACAAATCTTAAATATCATCAGCGAAGACACTCCAAGAACTATTTTTATATCTGCGAAATCTGTGATAAAGGATTTCATCAAAGAAAAGAGCTGATTGAACACGAAAATGTACATTCTGGTCTCAAACCTTACCAATGTCAATTCTGTGACAAGTCTTATCCATATAAGAAAAATTTGGTCTCTCATATCAGCATTCACCATCCTGAAACGACTAGAGCAAAGCTGACCAACTATAAATACAAGTGTCAATTTTGCAATGAAAGATTTTCTAATAAGAAAGTATTTCTGAGGCATGCAAAACTACATCAGACCTTGTTGAAAAGTTCCAAGGTTTTATGTGATTTGTGTGGTAAGGTGTTATCCTCAAAAAGTGCTCTTACTCAACACTTGAAATTACACTCTGGAGAGAAATTCATCAACTGTAACATTTGTGGCAAAAGTTTCACCAAATGGGAAAATTTGAAGGTTCATCAGCGAACACACACAGGAGAGAAACCATTTATTTGCTCGATGTGTGGTAAAACCTTTTCGCAAAAATCGACACTTGTTATTCACCTGAGATACCACACTGGAGAAAGACCTTATCGATGTTCAGATTGTGGGAAGGATTTCGTTTCCAGTTCGCTCCTGAAGAGACATCGACAAATTCATAATAATCCTAAGCCTTAGATATTTTATTTTGTAAAAATAGGATAATGGAAGGATTTCTTATTTCAGGTTGTCCAAAAATATTCATTAAGGCAGTATTCTACTTTGAACGCTCGAAAAAAGCTATATTTGTGAATTTTTTCTGAGATTATTAATAATGAGATTGATGTAGGGTTTGTTAGGCTTAATAAATACACTCTTAAAATACATTAAAAAATTTTTTTCATTTATTTTATGCACTTTTTATACATAAAAACGTCAGTCAAAGTCAACTTCTCAAAAAGTAGGTAGGTTCGCGCTGTTGTAATAATCTCGAGAATGTACGGTCTGAAACAAAAAAATTAAACAGTTTTAGATTCAGCATGACTCCAGCAACCGGCTGAACTAGGATTTCTGATATATATGCAAAAATAACAAAATGGCGAAAACATAAATAAAAAAAACGAAAAAAGTGGGTTTATTTTCACAGTTTTTTGCAAAAAAATATAGGTAAAATTAAAATTTTAAAATAATCCTAGTTCAGCTGGTTGCTGGAGTCATACTGAATCTAAAACTGTTTAATTTTTTTGTTTCAGACCGCCTATTCTCGAGATTTTTACAACAGCGCGGACCTACCTACTTTTTGAGAAGTTGACTTTGACTGACGTTTTTATGTATAA
>JBAGKK010058500.1:0-13844 GCA_037177015.1 Euceroptres primus
GCAGTAGTATGGTTCGTGAGTGTCAGCTTCACAGCATTTACTGCCATATGGGGGATACGGACCTTTTTTTTTTTTTTAAGATTCGTATATACTATGCGGACGGGTAGTACCAAATTTGGCTTAAAATATACCCTGGCTTGAGGAAGGTTTACCCGTAAAAAATTTTATACATCCTCTTCAGTTTTTCGATATTTATCCAAAATAAAAATTCTAAAAAGACGATGTGAGAGGGCAGGTTTGTTCAAGCACGATATTTCTCTGTCCATTCTTAAGAATCTGCGCACATCTGTGCGCCTTATTTTCCCTCAGCATGACAACGTTGTTCGAGACGATCGGTGTCTTATTTCCCGGCGCTACTCGACCAATCACATGCACTCATTGGTTTACATTGGTTAGAGCAAGACACAAAGCAAGAAATAGTTGTGTCCTACTCTATCCCATGGGCTTCTAGTCGCTTTAACCTCTATGGTTTGAGTAAAGTAAACACAGCTGTCTAATAATACTGGAGGATTTATTTTAATGAAATACAGTGTTCTGAAATATATAATATTGGAATTTATATAAGGTCTGCTTGCGCCAGGCAATAACCTATTATACATAATTGTACACGATGACGCGGTGCAGGTAATATAGTTTTCAAATGCAGAAGTCAGTTTATTTTAAGGTTATGTGGTGACTCTTTGAACCCTTATAAAATGAATTTTACGATTAGTACTAATATTTTCTTTATGATTAATAATAAATGTAAACTGGAGTTAGTCGTGTAGAAATTCTGTAAGATTAGTGCAAATATCTTCTGCACGATTTTGTAGGTTAAATTAAACTTGACAACGAATTTAATACTTGTGATACAATTCCTACTTTTATAGTGTTTTATTTAGCTTATGTAGGTAATCTAAGAAGACTACGACTGTTTTTACTTTCAAGAAATAATACGTATGATGCTCGGAATACGGAAAATTTGAAAATTCTTCTGCCGAAGGGAAATAAAGATATTTGCCGCGCTAATTGCTTTTGCGCTCAACATTTTCGACATAATTCTAACATATTCGAAGGACATTTCATGTCGAAGGCCAAGGAAAGTGTCCGCGTTATTTCTGTAGCGCTCGACATTTTCATAATTTCAATATTAAGTCGAAGGCCAAGAAAAGTTGCCGCGCTATTTCTATTGCGCTCGACATGTCCTCAATAAGGAAGAAAAGTCATCGGTATTCGTAAGAAAATCACCAGATGCATCAAATTATATGTAATAGAAATTTATAATTGCCTGCTGTTTCCAATTTTATAAAAAATAACCTTAATTTTCCTTTGAATTAGCAAAAATTAAAGGACGTAAAATATTAATTTTCTGTGGTTCTTGGTAGTAAGTAATTTTTTAATAATAAAAGCAAAGTTTTCAGAAATTTTAATTAAAAACTTCTAAGAAATTAAATTTTTAAAAAATTAACTTATTGATATTTAACTATATATGTTTGGATTTTAGTCGCAAAGACAGAATATGTATTTAGGTTCCCTTAATTTTGTAAGATAATATTTTTTTGAACTTTTTCATATTGCTAATATTATTCCTAATAAAATGCCCTGTGGTTCTTCGTAGTAAGTAATTTTTAATTAAAAAAAAAAAAAATAAAATCAATTCTACAAAAAATCTATATAAAAAATACAAAAAAAATTTTGTAATGAGGCATAAAATATATTTAAACAAAAATTTTTAAAAACAGTAACTAAATTTAAAATTTTAAAAAAACATTTAAGAAAGCAATAAGTAAATTTAAAATTTGAAAAACATTTTAAAGAGCAATAAGTAAATTTAGACATTGAAAAAATATATTTAAAAAGCTATAAAAACAAAAAAACATTTTTAAAAAACAGTAACTACATTTAAAATTTGAAAAATGTATTTGAAAATTTAAAAATTAAAAAAACTCCCGGTTATGTGTGATCTTCGGAAATAATAAACAAAAAACTCTTCTAACAACAAATTTAACAAATATAAAACTGAAAAATTAAATAATGCATAAAAATATATTTCAACAAAACAAAATTATTAAATAAACAATAACTAAATTTAAAATTCGAGAAAAAATTCGAAAAAAAATTTAACAAATACAATACAAAGAAAATTATGTAAAAAATATATTAAAAACAAAACATTGTACACAAAAATTTAAATGATGCATAAAAATATATTTTAAAAAAATATAAAAATTTTTTAAAACTCCCGGTTATACGTGATACAAAAAATTTAAATAATGCAAAAAATATATTCTACCAAAACAAAATTATTAAACAAACAATAACTAAATTTAAAATTAGAGAAAAAATTCTAAAAAAATTAAACAAATACATCAGAAAGAAAATTATGTAAAAAATATATTAAAAACAAAAAATTGTACACAAAAATTTAAATAATGCATAAAAACATATTTAAAAAAATATATTTAAAGAAATATAATTTCTTTTTAATTTCCATTTATACGTGATGTTAACAAGTAATAAACAAAAACTTTCACTCAAAAATTCAATTAGTGCAAAAAATACATTTAAAACAAATAATAAAAATAAAAAATTTGAAAAAACTCGGTTATACGTGAATCAAACAAGTAATGTACAAAAAATTCTGCTAAAAACATTAAACAACAAAAGTATATTTAAAAAATTAAAATTATGGAAAAATATATTATAAATAACCTTTTGAAAAAAATTTTAAAAGCCTTGAAAATAATGCGGAAAACTCCCACATTTCTACGCTGCCAAGTCAGAAGCGAAATTAATGAAAAAGCTAGGAAAATTAGTGAAGAAGTAAGGGACAAAAAGAATAAAAAATTCATTTTAAAATTTACATCATGTCTGGGTTACAAAATATTTAATTTTGTAAAATTAATTTAATTAATTATAATTAATTAATAATATAATAATATAATTAATTAATTGTACAAAATTAAATAAATAAATGATTTATGATAAAAAAAACAAAAAACATTTTTAAAAAAAGGAACTACATTTAAAATTTGAAAAATCTATTTAAGAATTTAAAAATTAAAAAAACTCCCGGTTATACGTGAATTTCGGAAATAATAAACAAAAAATTCTTCTAACAAAAAATTTAACAAATTCAAAACAAAAAATTTAAATAATGCAAAAAATATATTTCAACAAAACAAAATTATTAAATAAACAGTAACTAAATTTAAAATTCGAAAAAAAATTTAACAAATACATTACAAAGAAAATTATGTAAAAAATATATTAAAAACAAAACATTGTACACCAAATTTGAATAATGCAAAAAAATATATTTAAAAAAAATATATTAAAAAATATATTTTAAAAAAATATATTAAAAAATATGTTTAAAAAAATATATATTTAAAAATATATTTAAAAATATAATCAAACATTTTTTTTTAAACTCTCGGTTATACGAGATGTTAACAAATAATGAACAAAAAATTTCACTCAAAAAATTCAAATAATGCAAAAAATACATTTAAAAAAATAATAAAAATAAAAAATTTAAAAATTTGAAAAACTCCCGGTTATGCGTGATTCTAACAAATAATAAACAAAAAGTTCTGCTAAAAAACATTTCACAACAAAAATATATTTAAAAAATTAAAATTATGAAAAAAAGTATATCATAAATATAACAAACTTTTTAAAAAAATTTTAAGAACCTTGAAAATAATAATGCGGAAAACTCCCACATTTCTATGCTGCCAAGTCAGAAGCGAAATTTATGAAAAAGCTGGGAAAATTAGTGAAGAAGTAAGGGACAAAAAAAATAAACAATTTATTTAACAATTTACATCATGTCAGGGTTACAAAATATGTAATTGTGCAAAATTAAATTAATAAATGATTGATAAATGATTATACAAAATTAAATAAATAAATTATTTTTATATGTCATTCTGCCAAATAAAATAAATACATAATTAGAAAATATTTAATTATGCAAAAATAAATAAATTAGCCAGCGAAATTTTCCGAATAAGAAAGTTTTAACTACACCAGGGACGTTTTTTCCTTCTGTTCCTTCTACAGCTTCTTCGCAAATAGTTAAAAAATTTTTATTCGGAAAATTTCGCTTGCTAAATTATTTATTTTTGCATAATTAAATATTTATTAATTATGTATTTATTTGATTTGGCAAAATGAAATTTTTTAATCATGTATTAATTTAATTTTGTATAATTAAATATTTATTTATGTATTTTTTAATTTAATTTTACATAATTACAGATTTTGCAACCCTGAAATGATTTTAAATATTTTTTCGTATCTGTGCAAACTATTTTTTAAATATTTTTTCGTATCTGTAGTTGTTTTCGAGAAAAATGCGAAAATTCAGTTTTATGAAAAAAATTCTCCTGGCCACAAAAGTTATTTAGCCCGCATAAAACTCACAAGATGTCTTCCCTATGATAGTACAAATTCAACAAACAATTGGCAAAACATATAAGTGTGGATTTTTTGAGAAACTTGACTATGAATATTTTCAGAAAAACTGCCGCCATTTTGTTAATTTTAAACATTTTCCAAATTTTCTAGCGGATTTCCTAAGAAGACGATAAACGCTACCAGAATATGGGAAGAAATCTTAACCCTTAACTGGCACTATGGGTAAAAAATACCCCAATGTGCCATGAGCACCGCGCAGGTCTTTGCACCGACTGTGTGGGTTTTAAATAATAATTGTAACTCTGAAAAACTTTAATTTATGTTACTTTTGTATTTTTTCTTATTTTTATAACTATTTTTGTGCATTTAAATCAAAATAAATTGATTTGAGCGTTGAAAAATATGGTGTTTTATTTTACCATAAAATAGTGTTTTCATTTTGCAAAATAAATACCTTTTTCGGAAGCATCAATATTGTTTCTTTTTTCTTAAAGTATAGTATCTCAAGAGTATAACTTTAAATTTTTAGGTCAAAATATTAAAAATTACGTGAGTTATAAATTTTTAAGTAAAAAAACTCAATTTTTTCGTTTTTTGCAACAATTTTTTTAACTAACTTAAATTAAACTAATGGCTATAAGATCGATTCCACTTTTAAAAACACATCTTAAACTACATTAGATAATTTTTTTGTACAAAAGTATTCAATACCGTGTGCGCAAAACACGTTTGAACACGTGGGGTGAAAAACACCCGTTGTGCGATTTACATAATAAAAAGGAGTTGTGCCAGTTAAGAGCTAAATATCTCAGTTAGGTCAAAAGTTATAGAAGTTTTAAAAAAATTCAGCTTCTCTGAAAAACAAAGCAAAAAATTCAAATACCCATAACTTCGTAGAAACGTTCTTTCACCAATCGTAAAAATATGCCTTGCCTAATTTCCTCTAAAAAACAACATATTTTGTCCCCGAGAGATTCTGTGACTTCAAGTGTACAACCTTCCTGATTTGAAATGGATTCGACCTTTATTTCTTCTAAATATATTTTGTTGCATTATTTAAATTTTTTTGAGTAAAATTTTTAAAAATTATTTGTTATCATCACGTGTAACCGGGAGTTTTTTAAAATTAACAAAATTTTTTATTAAACCAATGACAATTTTACAATATTTAAAGATTTTTTTAATCACTTCAGACTTGAAACACTATTTAGATGGTTTTTTTTTTGTTTTAAATCAAGAAATAAATCAAAATGATGGTCAAGTTGAACAGGACGAGACTCGCTACAGGTAGCACATGAAAACCCCAAGTTTTCCCCATCGTGTTCGGACAGGATAGTGACTCCGGGCTCGGTTTTAGTCAGGAGCACTCACAACGACGCTCACGCTCGGTTTACGAGCTCAAATACCGTGAGACTTTACGAGCAAAGAAAAGTATGTACTTGCGCGTATGGCTTTAGAACGACGAGGTTCGCTTCCAGGGGACGAAATCGACCGCACCATAACGAGATTTCGTTCACGAGGGACACCAAAAACAATTTGTAAGCAATTCGTATCTAACGCTGCAACGCCGAGAATACCCATCCTTTCCAGACAAAACGCCCGGCTTTCAACTTTTTCCCAAAGTGAAAAAAAATCGAAAAAAAAATTTATGGAAACACATTTCGCTTTGCCATTGAAATAATTGCAGAGTATTCGTGAATTCAAGTGATGAAGTGAATTAAAGTGAATTCAGTTCGAGTAATGTGAATTCAAGTAAATACAACAAAATTCAAGTGAATTTGGGCAAATTCAATAAAATTAGAGGAAAGTCAACTCATTTCATGTCAATTTAACCCATTTTGACTTAATTCGAGTCAATAAAACTTATTTATGAAGAATTTAAACGAACACAACCAAAATCAAGGAGGTTAAAACGAATTCAAGTAAATTCGTGGCACTTCAAGTCAATACAACTCAATTCAAGACAATTCAACTCAATTAAAGTCAATTCAACTCAAGTCAATTCGAGTCAATTCAACCCAATTCAAGTGAATTCAACTCAATTAAAGTCAAGTCAATTAAACTCAATTCAAGACAATAGAACTCAATTCAAGTCAATTTAACTCAAGTAAAGTTAGTTCAACTCAATTAAAGTCAATTCAACTCAATTAAAGTCAATTCAACTCAATTAAAGTCAATTCAACTCAATTAGAGCCAATTCAACTCAATTAAAGTGAATTCAATTCAAGTCAATTCAACTCAATTCAATTCAGCTCAATTCAAGACAATGCAACTTAATTCAAGTCAATTAAACGCAAGTCAACTCAATTCAATTTAAGTCAATTAATGTGAATTTAACTCAATTCAACTAAATTAAAGTCAATTCAACTCAATTTAACTTAAGTCAATTCAACTCAATTAAAGTCAATTCAAGTCAACTCAACTTAGTTAAACTCAATTCAAATCAATTCAACTCAATTAAAGACGATTCAAGTCAATTCAACTCAATTAAAGTCAATTCATGTCAATTCAAGTCAATGAAACTCATTTAATGTGAGTCCAAGTAAATTCAACAAAATTAAATTAATTGAAAGTGAATTTCACTCAATTTAACTCAACTTAAGCTATTTTAGGACAATTCAAGTAAATTTGACTCAATTCAAGTGGTTTTAAATGAATTCAACTGAATTGAAGTCATTTGAACTCAATTTAAGTCATTTCAAGTGTTTTTAACTTAAAAGAATTCAAGTCAATCAAAGTGAATTCAACTCAAGTTACGTGAATTTAAGTCAATTCAACTCAAGACTTTAACTCAAATAAAAAATGCAAGTTAATTTATAGGGTCTTAAGTCAGTTTAAGTAACTTTAACTCAAAAATAACTCAAGTCAATTAAAGTGAGATAACTTTAACTCAAATAAAAATAACTCAAGTCAATTAAAGTGAGATAAAGCAAATTCAAGTCATGTAGTGTGAATTCAAGTAAATTTAGCTCGAGGTTTTAATTCAAATCAAATGGTTTTAAGTAAACTTATCTGAATTAAATTCATCTGAACTCATTTGAGTCAGTTAAAGTGGCTTTAAATCAAATCAACAGATTTCAAGTGAATTCAACTCTATTAGTGCAAATTCAAATCAATTCAAGCTAATACATTAACTTGAATAAAAAAAATCAAGTCAATAAAAATGATCTTAAGTGAATTCAATTGAATTAAAGTCAGTTGAACTCAATTTAAGTCAGCTCAAGTGGTTATAACTCAAATCAAAAGAATTAAAGTCAATCAAATTGAGTGTCAACTTAAGAAAAGTGAATTCAAGTCAATTCAACTCGAGACTTTAACTTAAATAAAAAAATGCAAGTTAATTCCGATGGTCTTGTGAATCCAATTGAATGAAAGTCAGTTGAACTCAATTTAAGTCAGTTCAAGTAACTTTAACTCAAATAAAAAGAACCCAAATAAATTAAAGCGAATAAATTCAAATCAAGTCAAGTGAATTAAAGTCAAGAGTAAATTCAAGTCAAGTCAAGTGAATTAAAGTCAATTCAACTCGAGGGTTTAACTCAAAACAATTGGTTTTAAGTGAACACAACAGAATTAAATTCATCCAAACTCATTGGAGTCAGTTAAAGTGACTTTAAATCAAATCAACAGAATTCAAGTCAAATTAAGTGAATTCAACTCTATTAGTGCGAATTCAAATCAATTCAAGTCAATACATTAACTTAAATAAAACAGAATCAAGTCAATTCAAATGGTCTCAAGTGAACTCAACCGAATTAAACTCAGTTGAACTCAATTTTAAGTCAGTTCAAGTGATTTTAACTCAAATCAAAAGAATTAAATAAATAAACAATGCAAGTTAATTCAAATGGTTTTAAGTGAATCCAACTGAATTAAAGTCAGTTGAACTCAATTTAAGTCAGTTCAAGTGATTTTAACTCAAATAAAAATAACTCATGTCAATTAAAGCGAATTAAAGCAAAGTCAAGTGAATTAAAGTCAATTCAACTCGAGAGTTTAACTCAAAACAATTGGTTTTAAGTGAACAAAACAGAATTAAATTTATCTGAACTCATTTGGGTCAGGTAAAGTGACTTTAAATCAAATCAACAAAATTCAAGTCAAATTAGGTGTATTCAACTCTATTAGTGCAAATTCAAATCAATTCAAGTCAATACATTAACTTAAATAAAACAAAATCAAGTCAATTAAATTGGTCTGAAGTGAACTCAACCGAATTTAAGTCAGTTTAACTCAAGTTAAGTCAGTTTAAGCGAACTAAAGCAAATTTATGTTAAGTCACGTGAATTCAAGTCAATTTAACTCAAGATTTTAACTCAAATCAAATGGTTTTAACTGATCTTAACTAAATTAAATTCTTCTGAACTCATTTGAGTCAGTTAAAGTGACTTTAAATTAAATAAACGGAATTCAAGTCAAATTTTTCAGAATTCAAGTCAATTCAAGTAAATTCAACTCTATTAACGCGAATTCAAATCAATTCATGTCGATACTTTAACTAAATAAAAAAATCAAGTCAATTCAAATGGTCTGAAGTGAATTTAATCGAATTAAAGTCAGTTAAACTCAATTTAAACCAGTTCAAGAAACTTTGACTCAATTTAAAAAAATGAAAGTCAACTAAAGCCAATTCAAGTTAAGTCACGTGGACTCAAGTTAAGTCAAGTGAATTCAAGTCAAGTCACGTGAATTCCAGTCAAATCACATGAATTCATGTCAAGTCACGTGAATTCAAGTCAAGTCACGTAAATTCAAGTCAAGCACTGTAAATTCAAGTCAAATCACGTGAATTAAAGTCAAGTGAATGAATTAAAGTCAAGTCAATTCAATCAATTCGTGGTTTGACCTCAAATCAAAAGAATTTAAGTCATTTCAAGCGAATTAAACTCAAATCACGTGAATTCACGTCAATTGAACTCTTATCCTGTGATTTCAAAGCAATTCATCAAGTCAATTTAAGTGAAGTAATGATAATTCATGTCACTTAAAAAAATTGCAAATGACTGTCAATAAATTCAAATTTATTTAAGTCAATTTAAAATAGTTCAAATCAATAAAACTTAATTCATGTCAATTCAAGTCATGTGAATATAATTGAGTTCGACAAAATTTAAATAAATATGAGAGAAATAAATACACAATTCGAGTCAAAATCAGAGAATACAACTCAATTTCAGTTAATTAGATTCAATTAATAACGTCAAACTAAAAAATTTGAGTGGAACTCAAGTGAATTATAATGAATTCAACTCAAGTCACATGAATTCAAGTTATTAGAACAATTTAAGTCAATTCTGAATTCTGAAGTTAGATAAATAGCAAAAAAGCCGAACAATTTGTGTGATTTGAACTCTTTCCTTTAATTTAAGTTAATTCATCTCAATTCAAACAAAGTGACCTCAATTCAAATTAATTCAACGAAATTCAGGTGTCTTCAAGTCAATTCTAGTGATTTTAACTCAAAATAACGGAGAATGAATGACTTAAGGCGGATTTAATCAAGAAAGAAAATAGATGAATTTAGAATTGAAAAATATTCAAAATAACTCAATTAAATTCAAGTTAATTCAACCGAATGCAGGTAAATTCCGAAACAGGTGTAAATATTCATAAGTGTAAATTGTGTAAATTCATTAGTGTAAATTCACTAGAGTTTAAATTGTAATTATGGATTTTAAAACTAATAGGCTTCAAAATATTTGAAGGAAATATTTTATTTGCGTGGGTTTAGTGACAATTGTCAATGAATAATCGAATGACTGCGAAAACCGAACTGTCATGGCCAGACTGCAACGGAAACGATCACTTCTCGGTTATGCCCTGACCACAGTTCGAGACAATTGTGTGATGTGCGGTTGTGTAATTAATAGTCAAACCAGGAAGCATCCTGTTTTGAAACTTGGCTTGTGGATGAAGTTCATGACGATTTGTTAAATGTGCTGAAAACATACCTAAACTGATGCTGTTTATAAAAAAAAGACAAAATCTTCTTCCAGCATTTGATATTTAATTTCTAATATTTAATATTTAATTTATTATTTGATGTGACAATTGAGCTTTATTCAATTGCAACTCTATATTGTACTTCTGGTTTTACAGATGTGAAAAAAAAAATAATTGAAGTTTTATAAATTATAATTTGGAGATTTTTAAAGCCGGCTTTGATTGTTTGTTGCTTATTTGAGTTGGAGAAGGAGAGAAGAAATAAAAGCAAAAAGGAAAGCGACTGAGGAAGTTGCAAGGATCCAATCATAGAGGGATATTCTGGGATCATAGCTCACAAGCTCGCTTTCAACGCGAATGCCCAACTTCTCAAGAACTCTTTCATCCTTCTCCCATTTTTCTCCCACAACTCATTTCAGTTCCAGTGAGTATCAAATCAACGAGATTTGAGGAAAAACTGACGTTTTTGCATTTTGAGCCAAACGCAAATGAGGAAAAATTTAAATTAGAGCGGATAATTAGTTCTTATCTAATATTACTTTGGAAACAAGAGGTGAAAATGTTTTTCAATTAATAATTTTAAAACATGACGGCTTCAATGTTTGTATTTTTTCTAATTTTTCGGCTTCAACAATTATTGTAGGCTTTAACAATTATTGTAGGCAACAAGTATTGTAGGCTTCAACAATTATTGTAGGCTTCAACAAGTATTGTAGGCTTCAAGAATTATTGTAGGCTTTAACAACTATTGTAGGCTTCAACAATTATTGAAGGCTTCAACAACTATTGTAGGCTTCAACAATTATTGCAGGCTTCAACAACTATTGTAGGCTTCAACAATTATTGTAGGCTTTAACAACTATTGTAGGCTTCAACAATTATTGAAGGCTTCAACAACTATTGTAGGCTTCAACAATTATTGCAGGCTTCAACAACTATTGTAGGCTTCAACAATTATTGTAGGCTTTAACAACTATTGTAGGCTTTAACAATTATTGTAGGCTTCAACAATTATTGTAGGCTTTAACAATTGTAGGTATCTATAACTGTTGTAGACTTCAACAATTATTGTAGGCTTCAACCATTATGGTAGCATTAAAAATTGTAGGCTTCAACTATTATTGCAGGTTTCAACAATTACAGACTTCAATATTTTTAGGCATCTACAACTGTTGTAGGCTTTAAAAATTTTTTTAGGCTTTAATCATTATTGTTGGCTTTAACAATTATTGTGGGCTTCAACAATTATAGTAGGATTCAACAATTATTGTAGGCTTTAACTATTATTGCAGGTTTCAACATCTGCAGTCTTCAACAATTGTAAGCATCTATAGCTGTTGTAGGGTTCAACAATCATTGTAGGCTTAAATAACTGTTGTTGGCTTCAACAATTATTGTTTGCTTCAACATCACTTGGAGACTTGAGAAATTGTTGTAGACTTCAATAACTGTTATAGGTATCAAAAACTGTTCTAGACTTCACCAATTGTAGTAGGCTTCAACAATTATTCTAGGTATTAACAATTATTCTAGGCATCAATAAATGTTTCAGGCTTCAACAACTGTCGCAGGCTTCAACAACTGTTGCAGGCTTCAACAACTGTTGCAGGCTTCAACAACGATTACAGGCTTCAAAAACTGATGAAGGTTTCAACAACTATTGCAGGCTTCAACAACTGCTCTGGGCTTCAACAGTTAATTTAGGTTTCAAAACATATTGTGGGCTTCAAAAATTTTCGTAAGATTCAACCATTGCAGTCATCAACAATTGATGAATGCTTTGATAATTGTAGGCTTCAACAATTGTTGTAACATGTAACAATTGTAGGCCGTAACAATTGTAGGATTCAACAATAAAATTGTAGGCTTCAATAACTGCTGTAGACTTTGACAATTATTGTAGGCTTCAAAAATTTTTGTTGGTTTCAACAATCACTGTAGACTTAAACAATTGTTGTAGGATTCAACCAACGGAGGCTTCAACAATTGTTGTAAAATTTAAAAATTGGAGGCTTTGACAATTGTTAGGAGCTTCAAAAATTATTGTAGACACCATCAAGTGTTGCAGATTTAAACCATTATTGTAGGCTTCAAAAACTGTTGTAAGTTTCAATAGTTATTTTAAGGTTATACTGTAATTGTAGGCTTCAATAATAATTCTCGGTGAATCAGCAATTGTTGTAGGCCCAACAGTTATTTTAGGCTTCAAATATTATTGTAGGCATCATGAACTGTTACAGGCTCCAACCATTTTTGTAGATTCAACAATTGTAGGTTTCAATACTTATTTTGAGATGCAATAGTTCTTCTAGGCTTCAACAATTATTGTCGACAAATCAACAATTGTTGTAGGCTTCATCAGTTATTTTAGGCTGCAAAAATTATTGTCAGCGTACCAACAACTATTGTAGGCTCCAAAAATTGTAGACCTCGACAGTTAGTTGACTTTAACAATTATTTTAGGCTTCGACAACTATTGCAGGCCTTAACAATTATGGTCAGGTTATCAACAACAGTTGTAGTCTTCAACAATTATTCTAGAATTCAAAAATTCTAAACTTTGAAAATCATTGTAGGATTCAAACAATGGAGTCTTCAAGAATTGTTGTCGTCAACAACTGTTGTAGGCTTCAACCATTGTTGCAGGCTTCAACAACTGTTGTAGGCTTGAACAATTAGCATCAGCGTATCATTAATTTTTTAGATCTGCAATAATAATTGTTGACGTCTACAATTATCAAAGCCTTGAGCAATTGTTCATGCATACAATGGTTGAATCCTACAATGGTTGACGCCTACAGCTGTTGAGATCAGGCTTCAACCATTATTGTAGGATGCAAGAATTATTGTAGACCTTAACAATTGCATGATTCAACAATTGTTGTAGACCTCAACAATTGCATGATTCAACAATTATTGGAGGCCTTAACAATTGCAGGATTCAATAATTACAGGATTCAACAAATGCAGGATTTAAAAATTATTGCATCCCTCAACAATTGCAGGATTCAACCATAATTGTATCCTTTAACGAATGCAGGAGACAACAATTATTGTATCCTTTAACGATTGCAGGAGTCAACAATTATTGTATCCCTCAACAATTGTAGGATTCAACAATTATTGTATCCCTCAACAATTATTGTATCCCTCAACAATTATTGTATCCCTCGACAATTATTGTATCCCTCAACAATTGCAGGATTCAACAATTATTTTAAACCTCAAAAATTGCAGGATTCAGCAATTATTATAGACCTCAACAATAGCAGGACTCAACAATTATTGAATCCCTCAACAATTGCAGGATTCAACCATTATTGTATACCTCAACAATTGCAGGATTCAACCATAATTGTATCCTTTAACGATTGCAGGAGACAACAATTATTGCATACTTTAACGATTGCAGGAGTCAAAAATTATTGTATCCCTCAACAATTGTAGGATTCAACAATTATTGTATCCCTCAACAATTATTGTATCCCTCAACAATT
>JBAGKK010058500.1:13944-28007 GCA_037177015.1 Euceroptres primus
ACTCAACAATTATTGAATCCCTCAACAATTGCAGGATTCAACCATTATTGTATACCTCAACAATTGCAGGATTCAACAATTATTGTATCCCTTCACAATTGTAGGATTCAACAATTATTATAGACCTCAACAATAGCAGGACCCAACAATTATTGAAGGCGTCAACAATTGCAGGATTCAACAATTATTGTATCCATCAACAATTGCAGGATTAAACAATTATTATAGACCTCAACAATAGCAGGACTCAACAATTATTGGAGGCCTCAACAATTGCAGGCTTTAACAATTATTGTATCCCTGAACAATTGCAGGTTTCAACAATTATTGTAACCCTTAACAATTGCAGGATTAACAATTATTGTAACCCTCAACAATTATTCTATCCCTAAACATTTGCAGGATTCAACAATTTGTATCCCTCAACAATTGCAGGATTCAAAAATTATTGTAACCCTCAACAATTTTCATATCCCTCAACAATTGCAGGATTCAACAATTATTGTATCCCTCAACAACTGCAGGATTCCACAATTATTATAGACCTCAACAATAGCAGGACTCAACAATTATTGGAGGCCTCAACAATTACAAGATTCAACAATTATTGTAACCCTCAACAATTGCAGGTTTCAACCATTATTGTGTCCCTCTACAATTTCTGGATTCAACAATTATTGTATCTCTCAACAATTGCAGGTTTCAACAATTATTGCATCCCTTAACAATTTCAGGATTCAACAATTATTGCATCCCTTAACAATTGCAGGATAAAACACTTATTGTATCCCTCAACATATATTGTAACCCTCAACAATTATTGTATCCCTCAACAATTGCAGGATTCAACAATTATTGTAACCATCAACAATTGCAGGTTTCAACAATTATTGTATCCCTCAGAAATTGCATGATTCAACAATTATTGTATCCTCAACAATTGCAGGATTCCACAATTATTGTTGACCTCAACAGTAGCAGGACTCAACAATTATTGTATCCGCCAACAATTGCAGGATTCAACAATTATTGTAACCTTCAACAATTGCAGGATTTAACAATTATTGTATCCCTTACCAATTGCAGGATTCAACAATTATTGCATCCCTTAACAATTTTAAAATTCAACAAATATTATAGACCTCAACAATAGCAGGAGTCAACAATTATTGGAGGCCTCAACAATTGCACCTTTCAACAATTATTGTATCCCTCAACAATTTCAGGATTCAACAATTATTGTATCCCTCAACAATTGCAGGATTCGACAATTATTGTAACCCTCAACAATTATTGTATCCCTCAAAAATTGCAGGATTCAACAATTATTGTAACCATCAATAATTGCACGATTCAACAATTATTGTAACCTTCAACAATTGCAGGATTTAACAATTATTGTATCCCTTACCAATTGCAGGATTCAACAATTATTGCATCCCTTAACAATTTTAAAATTCAACAAATATTATAGACCTCAACAATAGCAGGAGTCAACAATTATTGGAGGCCTCAACAATTGCACCTTTCAACAATTATTGTATCCCTTAACAATTTCAGGATTCAACAATTATTGTATTCCTCAAAAATTTCAGTATTCAACAATTATTGTTACCCTTAACAATTATTGTATCTCTCAACAATTGCAGGATTCAACAATTATTGTAACCATCAATAATTGCACGATTCAACAATTATTGTAACCTTCAACAATTGAAGAATTCAACAATTATTATAGACCTCAACAGTAGCAGGATTCAACAATTATTGGAGGCCTAAACAATTGCACGTTTCAACAATTATTGTAACCGTCAACAATTATTGTATCCCTCAAAAATTGCAGGATTCAACAATTATTGTAACCATCGGCAATTGCAGGATTCAAACATTTTTGTAACCTTCAACAATTGCAGGATTCAACAATTATTGTAATCCTCAACAATTACAGGATTCAACAATTATTGTATCCTTCAACAAAATGAAGGATTCAACCATTATTGTAACCCTCAACAATTGCAGGATGCAACAATTATTGTAACCCTTAACAATTGCAGGATTCAACCATTTTTGTATCCCTCACCAATTGCAGAATTGAACAATTATTGTATCCGTCAACAATTGCAGGATTCAACAATTATTTTAATCTTCAACAATTACAGGATTCAACAATTATTGTATCCCTCAAAAAAATTCAGGATTCAACAATTATTGTATCCCTAAAAAATTGTAGGCTTCAACAGTTGTTGAAGATTTTAAAATTTACAGGCTTCAGCTTATTAGAGGCTTTAGGAATTTTTCTAGATTTTAGGAATTGGTCTAGGCTTTAACAATTGTTACAGGCTTAAGAATCGTTTTAGGCTTTAACAACTGTTATAGGCTTCAACAATTATTTTTGTACGCTTCAAAAATTATTATAAACTTCAAAAATTGTACCTTCCTTTGTAGGATTCAACAACTCTAGGCTTTAAATTTGTATCTCTCCAAGCCAGACCTCAAAAATTGCAACAATTTTAATAAATATCGTAACATATTTCTGAGAATATTGCAGTAACTTCACATTTCGAAATGAGACGTGAATTAGTGATTGATGATTGGTTCGAACTGTAAATAAAAATTCCGTAGTGACGATATAGATGGTGTAATAACCCCTATGGCCCAGATTCGATGGATGCTGGAAAAGTAGACGGAAAAGATATTGACCATCCGGAAAGTCTACGAGTCCGCTTCTCTCGTTTTTTTGCAACTCGCAGCCTGCACGAGACGGTCCAACCAACCCCTTCAAGGGGGGGAATCACCCACCCCATATTCGCTTCGCGATGCCCCCTCCCCCCTCCTACAACTTCCGCCTCCTTCAACTTCCAAAACCCTTCTAGCGCACGCTTTTGCCGCTTCTCCAGTCGCCCAATGAGAACGCGCCAACGCGAAGAATAATGTTCGACGGGCGAAATAGACGAGAAAAACTTTCCTCCGACCAGAAAAACGGAGACAGAAGATAAAAAAGTGGCAAGGAGAGAGAGAGAGAGAGCTAATTTTCTCGACTTATCGCTCCAGGGAGCGCCAGTGGCGTACGATCTGGAGCTTGAAATTTTTAAAAAAATTTTTTTGCATTTTTAGAGCATAAGGTATTTAATGGATATCTAGTGAATGTCTAAATTATGTCCTGTTAACGTCTGGTTACATCTTGAATATCCTGGAAAAATTCTAACTAATTTTCTGATAAGAAAAAAATTTCCTGAATGTCTTTAGAGATATCCCAATTCATATTCTGATATGAAGATAGATAGAGATATTCTGATAAAAGATAGAGAAACTTTTTTACTTGTTTCTATTTTATTTTATATTATATTATAACTTTATAATTATAATTTATTACTAGTGAAATTATTAGTGATTACTGAGTAATTACTTTATATTATAACTTCATATTAATATTTTATTACTAGTAAAATTACTAGTAATTACTGAGGATATTCTGAAACCTAAGAATATCTGGGGGATTTATCGACAGATTGTATTTGAAAATCCATAGTCCAGGGAAACTCCCAATTCCTCAGATACGAATTTTAATAAAGTGTCCTCAGATACTGGGAAAAGAAAAAAATCCTGGGAGTAAGAGACTCACTTTAATGGAGTGGAATATTAGAAGTTTTTGAAAGTCCATTGCGCCTGCTTCGAACTTTATTGACGAAGGAGAGAAGCTCTCTAAGATTCTCAGAAAAGAATAAAAAGCTAGACGCATTTTTCTACTATGTGATGTCAGATTTATTGGACTTGCCCCATCACCGATAAGAAACTCTGCTTTCAAGAAAAATTCGTAGTGTCTGGCCTGCCTTCACATTGTTTTTCTTTTTCACATTGTTTCTCTTTTTCCACGTCTAGTTGAATTTTCAAAAAAAATTGTCTGAAATTGAAAAAAACTCCTAAAACACATTAATATACATATTTTATAATATTATTGAAATTAAATACTGCTAACGATACTTTATAAACTCTCAAAGTTATGATCATCGTAATTCCACTAAATTAAAGATTTATTTAATTTCTAATCATTTTCAATTTACGGTTCAATTAGTGTCTATTAAATTAATTGACTTTTTCAGTAAATCATATTCAGTTAAACAATTCACCTCGTGTTTCAATGCAAATTAACCAAATGACTAAATTTTGTTATTCCATTAATTTAGTGACGATGAAAATTTAATTTATTAATAAATAAATGAGAGAATTTAAAATTTTAAAAATTTTGTGGCAGGGCTGCGTGTTACGAAAGCCATGGTGAAGACCGTGTAACATAGCTAAGCACAAGCCAGGTTTTATCTTCCACAGTAGGGAACGCCAAGTGCACGAGGGGTCTAATACACAAGGAGCTATCTGTGGATAATTTAAAATTTGATTTTTTAAAATTGCAATTTGGCAACTATCGCGAAAACAGAAAATTTTAAGCAAGATAATCAGGAAAAACAGAAAGTTGGAAAAAATCGCAGGTCAGCGGGATTCGAACCCTCCAAACCCACGAGTCTCATTAACAAGCGAGGGCTTTAGACCGCACAGCCAAGGCGACAAGCCGGTTCTAAAAATTTAGATGAAGCAGACACTCTCTGCCTGTGGCTTGACTTATACTACTGTGGGCTGACTTTTCCTACTGAAGACGACTTATATCTATCTCTATAAATATCTATAGAAAAAGAAATGTACCTAATACCTATATAGATAGAATATTAAAGTTAATTTAAGAATTTTGATTGGCTTTCTCTAAAAAGAAATAATACTAAGGTTTCAAATAAAAAACAAATAATTAATCAATAATTAATCATATATAATACCTAAATAAAATGTAAGAAAAATAATAATAAAAAGTGTTATTATAATAATTATTATTATTATTGTAAAAATAATAATAAATTGCAGAAGAATAATACACTTTGGCATTTTTGATTTAAAGTTGGAAATTGAGCTTTAAATTCTGATTACTTAGGTATTCAGCCAGACCCAGAAAAAGATTTGCAATTTTCGAGAGAAATTTCCGGCATGCGAGGAATTTAACGATCGGAAAAAGAGAGGTTATAGTTGTGTGGTGCTTTGACGCTCGAATGAAGGGATGTCCCCTTTATCCGTTGTTTTTACGAAAAGAGAATAGTTACTGGGTCATCAAAAGTAACCTAAAAACGTCAACTCTTCTTATCAATACTTCTTGTCTAATCTTACTGTCAAAATAACCTGAAAAAAGGAAACTCTTAAATTCTTATAAATACTACTTGTTGTTATTTTCAAATCGGATTGTCGAAATAACCTAAAAAAAGTGAACTCTTCAATTTTTATAAATACTTATTTTCAAATCTGATTTTCGAAATAACGTAAAAAAGTCAACTTTTCTTATAATTACTTCTGATTGTCTAAATAACCTAGAAAAGCCAAATTTTATAAATTCTTATTGTCAAAGTTTATTGTGAAATATTATTGTCAAAATAACCTAAAAAAAGTCAACTCTTATAAATACTTATTGTCTAATCTTATTGTCGAAATACAAAGAAAAAAGTGAACACTTAAATTCTTATAAGTACTTCTTATTTTCAAATCTGATTGTTTAAATAACGTAAAAAAGTCAACTTTTCTTATAAATACTTCTGATTGTCTAAATAACCTAGAAAAGCCAAATTTTATAAATTCTTCTTATTGTCAAAGTTTATTGTGAAATATTATTGTCAAAATAACCTAAAAAAGTCAACTCTTATAAATACTTATTGTCTAATCTTATTATCGAAATACAAAGAAAAAAGTTAACACTTAAACTCTTATAAATACTTCTTATTTTCAAATCTGATTGTCAGAATAAATTAAAAAAGTCAAGTCTTCTTATAAATAGTTCTGAATATCAAAATAACCTAAAAAAGACCATTCTTCTTATAAATACTTCTTGTCGAAACAACCTTAAAAATTTGAACTCTTAAATTTTTATAATTACTTTTTATTTACAAATCCGATTGTCAAAATAACGACAAGAAAGTGAGTTCTTAAATTTTTATATATACTTCTTATTTTTAAATCTGATTGTCAAAATAACCTTAAAAAGTCAACTCTTCTTATAAATACTTCTTGTCTAATCTTATTGTCGAAATAACCTTAAAAATGTGAACTCTTAAATTTTTATAACTACTTTTTATTTTCAAATCCGATTGTCAAAATAACGACAAAAAAGTGAGTTCTTAAATTCTTATAAATACTGCTTCTTATTTTCAAATCTGATTGTCAAAATAAATTTAAAAAGTCAAGTCTTCTTATAAATAATTCTGAATGTCCAAATAACTTAAAAATGTCAACTCTTATAAATACTTCTTATTGTTAAAGTTTATTGTGATATCTTATTGTCAAAATTACCTAAAAAAGTCAATTCTCCTTATAAATACTTATGATTGTCCAAATAACCTAGAAAGGCCAACTCATAAATTCTTCTTATTGTCAAAGGTTGTTGTGAAATCTTATTGTCAAAGGTTGTTGTGAAATCTTATCGTCAAAATAACCTAAAAAAGTCAACTTTTCTTATAAATACTTCTAATTGTCTATAAATAACCTAGAAAAGCCAACTGTTACAAAGGTTACAAATTCTTCTTATTGTCAAAGTTTATTGTAAAATCTTATTGTCCAAATAACCTAAAAAAGTCAATTCTTATAAATACTTCTTATCTAATCTTATTGTCGAAATAAAAAGAAAAAAGTGAACACTTTTAAATTCTTATAAATACTTTTTATTTTCATATCTGATTGTCAAAATAACCTAAAAAAATCAATTCTTATAAATACTTCTTGTCTAATCTTATTGTCGAAATAAAAAGAAAAAAGTGAACACTTAAATTCTTATAAATACTTTTTATTTTCAAATCTGATTGTCAAAATAACATTAAAAAGTCAAGTCTTCTTATAAATAATTCTGAATGTCCAAATAACCTAAAAATGTCAACTCTTATAAATACTTCTTATTGTTAAAGTTTATTGTGAAATCTTATTGTCAAAATTACCTAAAAAAGTCAATTCTCCTTATAAATACTTATGATTGTCCAAATAACCTAGAAAGGCCAACTCATAAATTCTTCTTATTGCCAAAGGTTGTTGTGAAATCTTATCGTCAAAATAACCTAAAAAAGTCAACTCTTATAAATACTTCTTGTCTAATCTTATTGTCGAAATAAAATTTAAAAAAGTGAATAACACTTAAATTCTTATAAATACTTCTTATTTTCAAATCTGATTGTCAAAATAGCCTTAAAAAGTCAACTTTTCTTATAAATACTCCTAATTGTCTATAAATAACCTAGAAAAGCCAACTGTTACAAATGTTACAAATTCTTCTTATTGTCAAAGTTTATTGTAAAATCTTATTGTCAAAACAACCTAAAAAAGTCAACTCTTATAAATACTTCTTGTCTAATCTTATTGTCGAAATAAAAAGAAAAAAGTGAACACTTATAAATTCTTATAAATACTTTTTATTTTCAAATCTGATTGTCAAAATAAATTAAAAAAGTCAAGTCTTCTTAAAAATAATTCTGAATGTCCAAATAACCTAGAAAAGCCAACTGTTACAAAGGTTACAAATTTTTCTTATTGTCAAAGTTTATTGTAAAATCTTATTGTCAAAATAACCTAAAAAAGTCAATTCTTATAAACACTTCTTGTCTAATCTTATTGTCGAAATAAAAAGAAAAAAGTGAACACTGAAATTCTTATAAATACTTCTTATTTTCAAATCTGATTGTCAAAATAAATTTAAAAAGTCAAGTCTTCTTATAAATAATTCTAAATATCCAAATAACCTAAAAATGTGAACTCTTCTTATAAATACTTCTTATTGTCAAAGTTTATTGTGAAATCTAGATGGTTGTTAAAATAACCTAAAAAAGTCAACTCTTCTTATAAACACTTCTTAGGGTCAAATGGTCAAAAAATATCTCTCAGATCCATAAATAAAGAGAGGTTAGAAAACAAAAGACAGTTTTCGAGCGGAGTTTCGATTGAATTCGAGAACAAGGAACTTTGCAATCGAAGCCACCACAATTCAACGAACCTATCACCTTTTCCGGAAGACTGGCGGATTGATTCGCTAATGTGGTTAACCGATTAATTTCGAAGTTGCACTTGATAGAATTCGAGCAAAGAGAGTTCACGTGAGAGCAAAGACAGACGGACAGATAGTGGGCGGAGAACAAAGGAAAGGAGTGGGGGTGGATGAGAAAAGCAAAGGCAGATAAATAGAGTTACGTGGAACGATTGGAGCCTCGATTTTAGTGTCTTTGATAGTTTGTGGCTTCCAATTTGACAAAAGTTTTGACAACGAGGGACCCCTTTCGAAATTGAATCGTGTCATTGGTAAACCACAATAATTTATAAATTCCCATCTCTATTGTTATAATTAACAAACAATAATTTCTGTATAATTTTCCACTCTATTATAATCAAGAAATTGTAATTTCCCCTCGGTTATAATTAAGAAATTTTAATTACAGATCCAGAATACAAAGAGAATCTAATTGAAATTAAAATTCCTTTTTAGGTTATGTTGCAAGCTTGAGAAGTAAATAGAGAGGAACGAGTATAATCAACGTTATTTAGCAGAACGATAAATACAACGATTCTTATGCCCAAGCATCAGAAGTTGAAGTTGGGAGTAATTAAAAGAGAGTAGAAGACGGCGAGAAAGGAAACAAGTCAACTTGCTTGCAGGGGTGCTCTCGACGGAAAACACGAACAATCGAGCCAGTGACGAGGGTCGACAGGGCCGTAGGAACTTTAGACAGCGGATTTTGGTCCAGATCAGAGGTAAGTATCAAAATTCTCTTCAATTATCTTAATCGATTTTCATAATTTCAAGGCAGTATCAATTTTACTATATCATTTATTTCTACAGATTAAATTATATGAACAGTATAATTTGTGCTACAATGCTACAATCAACTACTTCGAACTAAAAGAGAAAAACACTAACGTTCACCACTTGTGAGAAAGTTTCGAATCGGTCTGAAGATCTATTTACACTTCCGTACCAAATCGTAAAAAAAAAACTGAAAGAGTTAAATCGGCAAGATGGATTCAGACTATCCGAAACCAAATCGTAAAATAAACTACTTCGAACTAACACAGGAAAAGAATTGTTAGTGTTAAATTCAATGTAAGGAAGTCAAAGGTCAATCTGAAGATAAATTTGAACCAAATCGTAAAATAACTAGTTATTCAAACTAATACAGAAAGAGAACTGGTACTGTTAAATTCATTGTAAGAAAGTTGAAGGTCAATCCGTATAAGAGCAATTCGAACCAAATTGTAAACAATATTTAAATTAATACTTAATTTTAACTACATTTTGAAATTGTATTATTTCAAGTAAAAATTTTAAGACGATATTGCTACAGAAATTTCCGTACAACTAGTATATAACAAAGGGGGCGCAAGTTAATGTTGCGGAAAATTTCGTAACAGTAACCTCGGACCATGATATATTCTGTTAGTTGTACGGAAATTTTCGTAATACGCTGCTTGATTTTAAATATATTTTTTAATTGTATTGTTTTAATTAAAACTTAGAAAACTTGAGTTTTGTCGCAAATAGCTTTCCATGTAAAACGACTTTTGAGGTTACGTTGCTATTTTTAAAAGATATTTTTAATCTGAGAGGAGCCAGTTTTATCGTGGAAGAGGAAATGAATCTGGTGATTCGATATCAGACGACAGCGTATGGCTAGAACCTCCATAAATCTGTCTCTTCTGCCCTATAACGAAAAGTAATATTAAAGGCGCCATCTTCCTCCTAAGCAGTGTTACCAGATGAAATTGTCGATCCGTATTAGTTTTTCGATGAACTTAGTACAAATTGCACTACATTCTTGCTCTGCAGAAATATTACCAGAAAATAACTAAAATATTACCATAAAGTGGGACTATTCGCGCTCAGTGGGACTAATAGGTATTTTATGTTTTTTATTTTATGTCACTTTATGTTTTTTAATATCATAATTTGAATCAAAATAATCTCCTAGCACATAAGATTCAGAAGGATTTCTATTTTATTAAAGATGAGGGTGGAATTTCATACGACTTCTGCACAAGCATTGAAAAATGTTTAAATATGTGGGTGCATTTTAAAAATGTCACTAAACATTACTAGAAAATAACAAATGTAGGGGTTCTCCAGCAATATTCGGCGATTTTCTGTTAAAATCACTAAAAGCCACTAGAAAAACAACTAGAATCAAATAGTAATCAAGTAATATTTTAATTGTTTCCGCAAATAGCAACAAAAATATTTCTAGAAAAATAAGTGAAATTTAGGGACAATATAGTAATATTTGAGTGATTTTCTGCTAGGATCAAAAAGTACTGGATTCTTTTAGTTTTTTTAGACTAAAAATAAGTACTAGATCTAGTAAAATTGTACTAGCAGTGGCAACACTGCACAGTGGGGTGAAATCAAAAAACGAGGTTCAAAATGACATTTAGAACACAATTATGCCCTGATTTTAGATTTTTTTTAAAAGAATTTAAGACTAAATTTTTCAGAGATTGGTGAGAGTAGATTTTTGATTTTTTTGTTTATTCAATTTCTATGTTAATACAAATAGCGAAATAAGTGTCGATTTTTTTAATTCCATTTTTTATCTCCTAGAAAAAATTTTTCTTATACTTCCCGAGACTTGGATTCAATGCACAGAGGTATAAGAAAGAAAAAACAATTGTTAACTTTTAAAGATAAATGTTATAAACAAATTGTATTAACATATAATCGACATTAGGGGTTATTCGTCTTCAAAGTATATTTCTGCTCTGAAATTGCTTGCTTTCATCTTTAAGATAATACGTCGCCATTAAAATTTAAGATTGGATGTTATTATATAATTCTATAAACAAATTATATAAACTAATGTACATCGCAGGCATTTATACGCAGAAAAATATCGTTTTGTCTTCTAGTCTTTTTTACCAATGATGTTTTCTGAAAAAATTGTGACACTCATCAATATTTGGTTATTTTATAAAAAAATTTATAAACAAATGCATATTTAACACGCTTTTAAGCAAAAAAAATCATTTTTTCTTCTGATGTTGTTGAAATTATATTGCCAATGATGTTTTATAAAAAAATTTTGCCATGCATCTCTAATCGTTTATTTTATAAACAAATGTACATTGTATACATTTATAGGCAGAAAGAAATCGTTCTTTCTTTTATTATTTTTTAAATTCAATTGACCACCTTTGTTTCAAATTACCTTATCAAGAATAAGTGAAAAACAAGGGACTTATAAAAAAACAAGAATACCGTTATTACTCTGATATCTCAACATAAATACAATGAAGAACGCTTTATTTTTGTCCAAAAATGCCTAAAACTTACATTTTTTTTTATATAATTTGTTTATAAAATGAATAAATAGTGAAAAATGGCAAAATGTTTTCTGGAAACATCATTGGAAATATAATTTCAACAGAAGAAAAAGCGATTTCTTTTTGCCTGAAAACGCCTAAAATGTGCATTTTTGCACATAATTTGTTTACAAAATGAACAAATACTGATGAATAACAAAATTTCATTCAGACACATCATTGAAAATATAATTTAAAAAATAATAAAAGAAAAAACGATTTCTTTCTGCCTATAAACGTCATTTGTTTATGTACAAATAAACAAATAATGAAAAATGGTAAAATGTTCTCTGGAAAAATTTTTCCATATGAAATATGGCAATATAATTTCATCACAAGAAACAGCGATTTTTTTTTGCCTGAAAACGCCTAAAATGTGCATTTTTGCACATAATTTGTTTACAAAACGAACAAATACTGATGAATAACAAAATTTCATTGAGACACATCTTTGAAAATATAATTTAAAAAATAATAAAGGAAAAAACGATTTCTTTCTGCATATAAATGTCATTTGTTTATGTACAAATGAACAAATAGTGAAAAATGGTAAAATGTTCTCTGGAAAAATTTTGCCATATGATATATGGCAATATAATTTCATCACAAGAAACAGCGATTTTTTTGCCTGAAAACGCCTAAAATGTGCATTTTTGCACATAATTTGTTTACAAAACGAACAAATACTGATGAACAACAAAATTTCATTGAGACACATCATTGAAAATATAATTTAAAAAGAATAAAAGAAAAAACGATTTCTTTCTGCCTATAAATGTCATTTGTTTGCTTAATTTGTTTACAAAATAAACGATTAGTGATGCATAGCAAAATTGTTCTAAAAAACATCATTGGCAATATAATTTCAACAACATCAGAAGAAATATTGGTTTCTTTTCGCTTAAAAACGCCTAAAATGTGTAATTGTTTATACAATTTGTTTATAAAATAAACAAATATTGATGAATGGCAAAATTTTTTCAGAAAAACATCATTGGTAATATAATTACAACAAGACTAAAAGAAGACTAAAAGAAAAAACGATTTCTTTCTGCCTATAAATGTCTGCGATGTACATTTGTTTATATAATTTGTTTATAGAATTAATTAATAACATCCGATCTTACATTTTAATGGCCAGGTATCATCCTAACGATAAAAGCAAGCAATTTCAGAGAAGAAATATACTTTGAAAACAAATAATCCCTAATGTCGACTATTTGTTAATACAATTTGTTTATAACAATTAAATTACAAATTAACAATTTTTTTCCTTTTTTATACCTCAGTACATTGAATCTAAGCGACTGCAAGTATCAGAAGTTCTCTATATATCTCTATCTCAAATGTTCTCTAGGAGATAAATACTGAAATTTAAAAAATCGACATTTATTTCGCTATTTGTATTAACATAAAAATCAAATAAAAAAATAAAAATCTACTCTTACCAATCTCTGAAAAATTTAGTCCCGAATCTAAAAAAAAAATCTAAAATCGGTACATAATTCTGTTCTAAATGTCATTTTGAACCTCGTTTTTTGATTTCACCCCACTGTGCACTGTTCCTAAGGACTGTGGAGCAGGCTTTATTTTTTCTGGCGCACTGCCCCTGCATCGACGTCTCTTCTCCCTTCGACCACTTTGAACCCCACTTTTCCCCCACCACTTTCCGATATCCCATTATATATTTAAATAAATCAATATTTTAATTTTAAATACAATGACTTAATTCAAAATGTTCTACTAAAATTATTTAAAAATCAATTTGATTAATACTTTGGAATTTACATCCCAAGATAATTAATTTATATTAAAATATAGACATAAAATTAAATAATAACTTAATTAATGAAGATTGCTTAATTAAGACTGAATATTATATCTACCGACAATATGGAAGATTAGATGGGATTTACTAATAAAGTTTGGAAGAGACTTTAGGTTCTAGATCGAAATGGGTTCAATCGCAAGCCGAATAACGTCTCGCTAATCTCACCGCTGCTGGCGCAAACGCTTAATTTGGTTCCGGTACCATCGCTTCGGCGAGATTACCGCAATTTTCGCGTCGACAACGTCACCATAATTTCAACCGTAGAGCCCCCCCCCCCAACCCTCCGGACACCACTACCTCAACTGACAAGAGGTAAAAGCGGGATTCGGCCGTCTACTCTTGAGAGCATCGCCGGCAGCATCCTGGCTCGATTTTCGAGTTTCATCTCCACCGGCGGAATGTCGATAAAATGCTAATATCGCAGCATCGAATATTCCCTTTCTATTGACTGACCGAACGCAACGGAGCCGAGAATTCATTGATTTGGTCTGAGGACCTGTATACAAAGGGGATAAGTTTTTTTTTCTTAAATACTCGGAAAAAATGAGTCAGTGAAATTTTAACAGACTGCGTTTATCACTTTAGGACAGGTCCGAAAGTTATTGAAAAATTGGAAACGAGAAAATCTATTATATCATGAATCATTTATTATCATTTATCATTTATCATACATAAATCGTTTATTAAAAATGAAGTGCAAAAAGTTAAAAATTTCAGAAAAAACCGCAACTATCTAGCATTTATTAAAGTGCAAAAAGTTAAAAATTTCAGAAAAAACCGCAACTATCTATCATTTATTATCATTTATCATACATGAATCGTT